>PVJX010016553.1:0-40077 GCA_004027295.1 Dolichotis patagonum | reverse complement strand
AGAGAAAGTGGGAAAGCGAAGCAGAGCAGAGGTAGAAAAGCAATAGAAAACAAGAGGCATAAAGGGAAACGGCTATGCTTAGATGAAGTAAAGCCTAGAACTTGTCAGGCATCTGGGAGATGCACACAGTAAGAGAAAGTCTAAGATTTTACAACTTCCAGGAGGTGACAATAAATCCTAAACTGTACAGTATTGGGGTGAGGTAAACCCAGGAATAAGCCATCTGCTTCGTAAAACATTCTTGTTTGTTTGAGGACTTCCAATCTGTACTGTTAATTTAAGAGGACACTGTGCTCAGAGCACAGCTACCGCAGAGGTCAGACACCTACAGCCAACACCAAAGGGCCACAAGCTAAGTAGTTTTGGAGAAAACAGAACTCAGTTAATGCTACTGTCAAGTGAAGAAACCATACAACAGACTATTTTATTATTATTATTATTATCATCATCATTATTTTAAGCAGTCTGAGGGAGTGCTAAGCTATATACCTAGCCTTTTTTATCTGTTTTTGGGAGAGGGAGACAGTGCTCATTGAGTTGCCAATGTTGGGCTCAAAATTCATAATTTTCCTATCTCAGCCTCCCAAGGAGCTGAGATTACAGACACGTGACACCATGCCCAGCCCGTTCTGAACATTCTTAATCAGCTACTGTAAGCCAAATATGGCTGACCATGATCAAAGCCCTAATTTTTCCTGAACCTTCACTGCCTCCGTGATCTGGAACACAGCAGGCAGCATGGAAGTTACTATTTTTTTGGAGGGCATGAAGACTGGTGATTAAAAAACTACCTAACCATACACATAAGTACACAAGTTAGCAAATCACCAATTTAATTAGCTATTAAGAATCTCTCTCACCAAAAAAGTAATAGCCTTCAGAATGATCAAATGAAAGAGGATTCTGCTACTCAGATGCTCTGAGTCAGCAAAACGCTGATTTTGATGATAATTATAGTCAGTTTTTATTTTGATCTCCAGTCACTTGTGCCTAAGACTACTTATATACCATGCTTCAGAGTGCAGCTTCCACAGCACCACAGTGTATTAGTTGTCTTCTTCCTGCTCTTCCTTCTATTCTTCTTCTTCCAGCATTTCTTCACCTTCATCATTATCCTCATCCCTGCTCCTATCTTGCTCTTCTGTATCTGTTTTTTGCCCTTGTCCCTCTTCTTTTGTTCTGAAGCTTCCCTCTTGCCTTTCTTCTCATGCCTATATGCTTCCAGAGCTTCTTTCAACGGGGTAATGAGTCTCTGGAACTCCATCTCTTCCATGGCTGAGGGCACATCACTGGCACTGAGTGTCTTGCATTTTCCTTTCAGGATGTGGCGTACAGTACAAAGACGCTGGCTGTGTGGGAGACCACCCGGGAGTGCTTCTTTGATGATCCTGGTGATGTTGGCATTGGGCAGGTTCAGGTCCTCGGGCCTCTCCACCATTGCCAAGGCAGGGGCCCGCGGCTCCTCTGCTACTGGGCCTCCTCTTCTGTCTAATACCTTGTCCAGCCTTCCACGATTGCTAGCTGCTCACCTATTTTTTATAACATGAAAAATAGTATCTGTCAGAAAACAGTTGATGGAACCAGACATAGGACATCTTTGCACATCAAATCTTTCTTCATCTCTCCTTCTCATCAGCATTCCTTCTGTAGACTAACCTCCAGTCACACTGAACTTTTCTTTGTTCTCTAGTTATCCAAAGCCCTTCTAAGAACCTCAGATTGCTTAGAATCCCTTCCACTTGCATTGTTCCCTTCAGCACCATTTGTCTTGCTTTGACTTCAGAATTCTTTTCAAACTATAGGAACCAGATCCAAATTCATGTTTTTGTTGAATCTTTTTTTGATTATCAATTTAGAGTCAATTATTATCCCCTTTGGCTTCTAACTGCAGCACTGATGTTTCTATAACATATAGCACCATGTTGTTTTTTACGTGTAGGTCTTTAGCTACCTACAGTTATAACCTACTCAGGGTTTTACTTTAAAAAGTTTATATTTTTTGTAAGCTCTAGTAACTAACATACTTTCTGGCACACAGCACCTACTTGAATGTGTATTAAAAGGAGTACATGACTATGCAACTGGTATGCTGGAAAATCACTAGCTGTGTAGCAGCTTCTTGTCACTGAGACAAAATACATGACACCTGAAACCTAAAGGAGGAAATGTTATTTTGGTTCATGATTTTGGAGATTTCAGTACATGGTTAACACCAGAAGCATCATGATGGAAAGGCATGGTGGGGCAAGCTGCTCAGTTCCCAGGAGGCAGGGAGCAGAACAGAATAGTGCCAGAAATAAAGGAGGTACAGATAGACATCGCCCTCAAGATCACACTCCCATGAGTCTCCCAGACACATGCTGTCAAGCACATCAACTTGACAATCAAGACTGTCACAAATGTTACCCAAACTTTGATTTTACTACTATTTCTCTAATCTTCTATTCTGTTCTAGTAAGTTTATCTCAAAAGACATACAATGTCCTCAGCATCTAGTGGAAACCCCTGTTTCTCGGAAGTTCCCTGTTCTCATGCCACAGGCAGTCTCAGATTAGCAATTTAAATGTTCAGAGAGTTTAGATCTTTTGTTTAAGCTCAAGGCAGGTAAGAGAAAACTTTTATACTTGAAGAAAGTTAAAAACTTAATTTTTCAGGAACAATCACAAATTTACAAAATTATTACAACTACCTTACAAATACATTTTTCCCAAAAGTATTTGGATTCAAATTACTGACCTCATGTTCCATTCCCTCCACGCAATTCAGTCTGTATTTCTTACAAAGATACTCTCTTATGCAAGCACAATATCAACAGTCATCAAAATCAGAAGCTAACATGAAACATTAGTTACATTTGCTTCTCAGGTCCCACTACAGTTTCACCAGTCATTTCAGTATTTTTTTTATATCTGTATCTGTATCTGTATCTGTATCTGTATCTGTATCTGTATCTGTATCATCTATATATCTATATCTATATCTATATCTATATCTATATCTATATCTATCTCTCTATATATATATTTCAGAATTTAAGTTTCTTTAGCCTTTAAATTTGGAATGATCCTGACATGGTGGCACATGTAATACCATGTGAAGGCTGGAGACAGGAAGATGAATGAGTTTAAGGTCTTCCTGGACTACATAGTCAGTTCAAGGCCAGCCTGAATTACCTAATGACAGCAGATTTGCACTGCCATGTTTTTCTACCATGATGTCTCTGCCTGGGAGCCAGTAGACCATGAACTGAAACCTCTGAACCATCAGCCAAAACAAACCTCTCCTCCTTGAAATTGCAAATGTCAGGTATTTTGTACCAGAAACTATTTTTATGACTTCCACAATTTTGAAGATAATAGTGATTTATTATGTCTCTTAATGTTTCTTTATGGTAATGTTTTGGTTATGATTGTGATATAGATGCTCTGTTTTCATTTCATCCTGTCAAGTGACACATAACAAATGGTGTTTACTTGATCATTTGATTAATCATCTTTTGCAATTAATAAACATTCTATAAAGATGTACTTTGAGACTACATAAGTATTACTGAAGTTTTAACATATTCACTTATTTATTTATATTTGACTGTACTCATGATTTCTTTTTTTAATTTTTAAATTTTATTTTAAAATTTTAAACACAAAATAAAACCAATCAAAACAAACCAGTGTAAGAGATACAAGACTTCAAAACATTATAAAATCAACAATGGTTAACAAATGGCTTTTGAAGTCTTCAAAATAGCTGCAGATGACTTCAGACATAGTAAAAACCAAACAGAACAGAATAGAATAGAAACAATAAAAACAAAGCTATGAATGCAATAAAGGACTTCAAAACAAGCCAATAGTAAATCCAGAATTGTTACCATAATATATCTTGCTATCTTGGAAATAGATGCTCTAGCCATTGGATTTAACATAATTAAACAAAACAAAAGAGAATAAAAGCCAACCTAACAAAATGATGGAAACAATATAGGACTTCAAAACAAGAGCATAGGGAATCAACAATGGTTGCAACCCTCAGCAGGAGATCCCTCCTAGATGCCACACTGCATACCGCTATCTTCTGAACCTATGATAAGACCCCTGGCCCTAGACTTGCAGTCCTAGTGTAACACCAAAGCACCACAGGCATCCAATTGCATTTCACTTTGATAGCTACCATCACAGCCTCTGTTTCTCTGGTTAAGCCAGTTACTTATGCATGAGGAAAGGGGAGATGATTGGTATTTCTTGTTTGCCAGCTCATGCACTGGAAGCGGCTGGGGTCTGGGTGTTCCCTGTCTGGTGGGGCCACACATGGCACTGGTTCCCAGACTGGGCTTGCTTGCTGGTGTGGCCTTCTTTTCTCTCCCTACAGTTTGTGAATGGTGCCATCTCATGGGGAGAGGCTTGGGTCTGGCTGTTCCCAGTCCTGCAGCAGCCCGCACATGGCACTGGTTCCTAGACTGGGCTTATTTGCTCTGTACTCATGATTTCCAATTGTGTTCAATGGATTTTAGTTTGTTACTACCACCATATATTTAAATATTTAAAATTTCCCCAGTTTGGAAAGCAAAAACCCATTATTGCTGGCATTTTTATGTGTACCCTTCACTTTTTGAGCATTTTTTTTCCTTATGACACAAGATATTCCAGGGTTATTTTGAACTTCTCTTGTGCAAGTCTTAGAATTAGACATTTGTCCCAGGAAGTCTGGTTTATGTTAATGAAGAATACCATTTAGAAGAAAGACTTGGGTGTTAGATATGTTCAGCAGTATTGAGATGTCACTCTTACCATCATCTATCTGTCTGACTCAACTTTTTGTGCACAGGTATCTCCATTTCCAAGCCAACATAATTCATTTTTCTAGTTTTATTTCTTTCTATGTTCATAATCTTTTCCCTCTGATAACAAGAAATCCAAGTCTTATCTTGTTTTATTTATTTATCTAGCCAATCCTCTTGTATATAGACAGTCTCTCATCTCCACCATTGAGTTGTTCAAGAAGAAAAGAAAAGAGAAGCAGAAAATGTAGAGAATTCTACATCTTACATCCCCATTTAAAATTAGAGCTTCTCTCTTCCATGCTTAGGCTACAAATGGGTAGCTACCAGCCTCTGGATAAGACACAGAGTATAGGAAAGGAGAGGTGATAGGGTTATGCTTTGGGTCCTCTCATTTCTTACCCCAGTGAAGTCTAGGGACTTTATAGCTGCTAAGGTCAAAATAAGGAGGTAAGGTGAAGGGGCAGAGTGGTGACAACATATTTATTCAGATGTATGACTTCATAATCATTATATCTGGCAGAATGCTAAATTTCCAATGAATGCTTACAAGATTTCTCCCTCTAATGACAATATCTGTGCTGTTGACGTTCCTCTCTTTATTCATTACGAATACCTCTCAGTTTCTGCGGCATCTCGTCTTCATCAGAATCTCAGTGTTAAAGTCTTCTCACATTTTTGCAGAAATTCTTTTGCAAAAAACTCAGAGTGCCGCTCTTTAAATTTTTAAAATATCCTATCTTTTCCCCCAGAAGCACCCTTTTGACTATACTGTCCTCAGAGTGGAGAACATCCGTGGAGCTGCATGTAGTGGACACACTGTTTTTAACTTTCTGTATAACCTGCGTGAGAGTTGTACACCAGTCCTTTGCACCTCTCGTCTGTAAAGGTCTCATTTCAAAGCTCTCTGTGTGTTCCCATGGAAGGGTCTTCACTAAGCTTGAGATGAAACAAGAATTTTTGCCAAAGTAATATATTCTCAGATATTTCTGTTCTCCCCATAAACTGATTATGTTAGTATCTGGAATCTTGCTAAGCAGTCCAAGAATTTTACAGTTTCCTTTATGAGTCTGGCATATGGAGGTCTGCCCCAAACCTTCTTTCATGTCTCATATCTATCTTAAGGCCAACAAAATTGAAATGCAAGCGCAAATAGTCATATTTTCACATAGTGTGAAAATGGATGAATGAGCTCTTAAATGAAGAAAGAAACCAATGCAAGATATCCCCCATAAAACTAGTATTATAATCAGAAAAACAGTAAACAAATACGGCAAAATATATTATGATGCTGCTATTATAGTGACAAACACTATGCAGAAAAGTAAATCAGTCTAGTGGGTATACCAGATGGATGGGTAAGTGTGGTTTAATTAGGATGGCAAGACAACTTATGTGACCAGGTGATACTGAGAATAACCTGAAGAAAACAAGAAGCTAGCCATGACTGGCCAAGAAATTGAATTTCAGTCAGAGACACGAGCAAGTACAACATACTTCTGGCAGAAGAAGCCTTGGAAGAGTCAAGGAAAAGCAAAAGCCGCAGCTGAAGCAGTGTTAGTGACCTAAGCGGTAGGCAGGGCCAGAGCATGTAGGTCACGACATGGATTTCAGGTTTCTCTGGGAGTAAAATGAAGCAGTTGCATGACTGCTTTTGAGGAGAGTGGTCTGTTCTCTCAGCCACATTAGCAGAGCTAATAAAAAATATCCCAGGCCTGATCCCATTTATCCTTTCCCATTTCCACTGCAAGCGGACCAGCCTGCTCACAAACCACCTAATACCCTAATACAGGTCCCCTTTCCCATCTTCCACTCAACAAGTATACTCTATTTACTATAGCACATTTACTACCCTAAAAATTAACACATCTGTTAGAGTCCTTTAGGGTATTATTTTCTCCTTAGCCTGACTTTTGAGACATTCCACTGAAAAGTGTTTGTGTTGCTTCAATGTATTCTTCGCATTATTGATGGTTATTCAGTGCTGCATAAATAATCTTTTAACACTCGACCTTCACTCTCTCACGCCTGCTGTTCACACACACACACACACACACACACACACACACACTTCCTCAGTTCTCTTTATGTATATATTTGAGACTTATTTTCACTTTAGGTCATAAGTGCTTTTTTAGAACAATAATCTTGTTGTACATAGACCTATTCAGAAAGGAATAGTGTGGACAACTAAAGCTGCAGGTGAAAATAATATTATTTGAAATTCTTTTCTATTCAAAAAGTGATGCGGCACAGGTTTTACTGCAGACCTGACAGATGGTGAATTTACAGTACTATTTAACAGAATAAGGAGAAGAATGGAGCTTATGAGATCCTGATGAATTTAGCAGTGGTGTGTAGCCAAAGGTAATGATTCAAATAGCATATTTCTAAAAACATGCTTCCAATGATTGATTTGTCTAACAGTAATAACCAAGTTTGGAATTTACATGAGTACATATTTTTTTCTAAGTGACACTGAAGAATGATTAGGTTTTAAACTGGGACAATGTTAGTAGCAGTAGGAGGAGGAGGAGGAGGAAGAGAGAAAGAGAGAGACTGAGAAAGAGAGAGAGAGGCAATAATAGGTGAAAAATTAGATATAAAAATTGTGAAGTGTGTGTCTCTCCTAGATGTGTGTTGGAAACGCTGAGTGGTTTGGTATGAGTGGTGATAACTGAGTGTGTGTACCAGGGTCAGGGATAAATGTGCAGGACTAGACAGAGGAGGTCTAGGTAGGGAGAAACTGGGGCTCTGCAAATGAATCTGAATATCACTGTAAAGGCAGGGGAGTAAGCTAAATCTGAACTGAGATATAGCATTGTGCTATGTAAATAAAAGAAAGGAAAGAGAAAAGAGCTTATTGCATTGTCAATTTTTAATGAAATTTTCTAAAATTGTTTCAACATCTAATATACACTTAAATGAAGAGATTTTTTCAAATTGGGATTCGTAATTTTTTTCCTTACCTTAAATCTCTTGAGCATATAAAATAATTCACAATTGTTGACCCATATGAATTACTACTACAGTTATGAAAAGTAGATAACAAAAAGATATAAAATGCAATAAATAAGCAAAAATTGTCCTTGCAATTAGATTTTGTTTATAATATCTTGATTCCTGGTATTTGCAAGGGCCATCTGTCTGGGATAATCACTCAATTTGAGTGAAAGCATAGTCTTGAAGGATATAGATCAAATCAGCTGCAGAAAGCAGTTCTTAAGGACACTGAGCTTCCTAGCAACACGCACTGATTACACATGAGCAACATCGAATCATTATATAATCACCACAAGGACAAACTTTTAATGCAGATAATGTCTACATTAGTAGAGTTGTAAGAAATTTGATATGAGAAAGTAAAAATTGGGAAAAATAACACCAGACCAAAGGGAGAGATATAACACATCTCTATGAGGAATATTTGCTTGAAAGAAATGTAAGTCATTTATTCAACTGTTTATTGATCAACCAATATATGCCAGCCATTTTCCTGTATTCTGGGGGCACAAAGATGCATACATACTGTCTAGTCTTCAAGTAGCTCATTATGATAGCAGGAAATGCTAAGAAACTAATACAGGATGTAATACGATGATATAGAAGAATAGAGAAAATGCACAAGAAGAGATGGAAAAAAGGTTTCATTGAGTTAGTAAAACATGAATAACTCTTAAAGGACAAATGCTAATTGTATAAGAAAAGGAAAGATAATTCAGACAGAGACATGGCAGAACACAAGAACTCAGTGTTCAAACAAGGAACAAAGGCCTAAAGTCTGGAGCCCAGGATACAGGGGAAGGTGGAACTGACTGGTCAGGCAGGTTTGACACATGCTGTCTAATTTTTTTAACATTATGCAAAGCCATTTGGCGTTGCTGATTTAGTCCCCGATTGACTGAACTATGTCCTTCCATGTCTTAGAGTGGTACAAGAGATCACAGATAAACATGACACAGCTTCCTGGATCATAATTTACTTACCTCTATAGCATTACTTAAAATAATGATTTTTTTTTCTTGGAAAAAAAATACAGAATAGGTTGAGGAATTCACAAAAATGTTTGAAGTAAATCTTTTCACTTGAGACATTTTTATCCTTGAAGTGTTGGGCTGCCTTTGGTTGTAATCCTAACCAATCAGAAGCATTCAGAACCATTTTGTTCTGTCTCAGAATAAAATGGGTAATCTCATGTACTGGGAAGCTCTGAAAAGGATTGGGGAGTTTTGACATGACCGGATACACAATAGGAAGTTTTCAGACAGTTCCAATGATCAAGTTGGCAACAAATGCTAAAATGAAATTTTAAATAAAGTTCACACAGAGGGTTGGGCCAGGGCTTTGGTTATGGCGACAGTGTAAGCATTGGTAGTTTGCACACATTCAACAACTTTTTGTCCTGCTCAGGAGATGAGCAAGCAGCCAGGTGAGGCTGCCTCTGGCATCACAACCTCACCAACCTGGGTCCTGACTGCCATTGCTTCCCACCCTCAAATTCAAAAACTTGGCAGCATTTGTTAGAGCCTCACAACACAGGCATTCCAGGTATCCTGATGTACTTTTCATGTTAGTGTTTCCCACATGAAAAGGCACCAAATTATTCCACCTTTTAAAATTTGCTCATTTCATGGGACCATTTCCAGCCCATCATCTTCAGATGACCAATGAACTCAAGCTTCTGTCTGGTTCTGCCGAATATAATTAATATATCTAGAATCTGATCCCTCTGAATACTGCATATCCCCAAATATCTTTTTTATTAACTAGAAAAATGGCAAGGGTTTCTTAAGTATTCCTAAAGATGAAATAACATCCCACAGAACAAAAAAATGCAATCCCTTCTTAGTTAGGATTAGGAACTTGATAATTCCCATCAACAGAATCCAACATCAAAGGAACAAACCTAGTTCTCTGACAGGTCCTTGTGGGTGCCCTGAACTTAGCTCCAGGAAGTTAGGCCATTGCAAGTGGCCATCCAGATGACAGTGTCTATGCACATTTAGATCTTAGAGAAATGCACGAGGACCCTGGAGCTTTGGCAGATTAGAAGTGCCTTGAGATTTCACATAATGTAATTTTCTAAATATTTTCTCAAAGTCTTGGGGGCTTTCCAGTTCTAGGACCGGTGGGAAAATGCTACTTGATAGTTCAGAGGTTCTTTTCCGAGTTCTTTTCCCAGTCAGTAGCTGTTGAGAAATCATTGATTTTAAATTTCTCTAGATTTGTATGGGTCAGAGTGGGACGATCTCCACATTAAGTGAACTCAGGAAGAAATACATAGAATAAGCCATTTAGCTCCATTTAACTTCTGTTTTCAACAATTTTCTATGAACAGAAAGCAGAACTTTCTATAAACAGTTCTTTTTACCTATATTGCATGAGTAATACTGGGTAGGTATTGTTATTATTTTTGCTGGGTCAGGTTATAACTTGGTAGCAGTAACTGCCAATGCCTTCCTGCCTTTCACAGCTTAAGCCTATAGAAATAGGGACAGACTTGGAAACTTGTACCATGCGTACCAAGTCCATTCCGTTCTGATGATGACAATGACTAAGATGTGTCATAGAAGGATACTAAAATTTTTGCTACCTTGAAGCCACACTTTTAGGCAGCCAGAATCACTTGTATCCTTATTGTCATCACTTTGGGCCACACTAATAATGGCAAATAAGAAGTAGTGAGCACCTTGTGTTAAATATATTCTGGGACATTTAGGGAATGTTTCATATCTAGTATTGCAATGAAGTTTCTCAAGTGCTTGCTACAGTTTGAATTCTAAGACAAAAGACAAGCTTTGGGGTTGGAAATGTGTACAGTGCTTGCCTGCTACACATGAGGCCTAGCACTCAGCATGGGTTACAGTCACTTTTGGGTCCCAGGGAGCTGCCAGAATGCAACTAATTAGCAGGGAGAGTTTTTGAATCAAGACAATTATACTATGAATCACTAAAATGAATTTTTTTCTTTTAACAAAATAAAATCATAAGAAGTCCAGTCCAGGTGATTTGGGTTCTCCTCAGGAACTTTTAGAAAGGCTGCTCCATCTTCTGATGGTGACATTGTCATTCCATATCCTTTCACTCATATACAGAAGAAAAATGACAGGCAACAGCAGGCAGTTTCGCGGACAGGCTCTCAAGCTGTCACTCCTGCTACTATCTCCCTGACACTGAATTCACTTGGTGGAGGAAAGATTAGAGCATAACAGTCACCTCTGAGCCTTGGAAAAGAACACTTAAAATTTGGTTAAGAGACCTATTACCTCCACCACAAGGTTCCCAAATGTGCCCATCTTGACAGGCTGCCCTCTGGAAGCCTGCATTAAAGTATATGTAACTTATATTCCCAAAGTCTATAAAGTATTGGTAGGACTCAAGTCATTGTATTTGTTCCTCATTCCTACTAGAATCCAGAGCCCTGCTGTAGTATTCTAGTGAGCCCTGCTTCCTCATTTTTACTTGATTTTTATTGGTTTCATATTAAAAGAAGAGGATGAAGGTTGATCCTTTCGAGTCCCATATAGATACTATCGAGTTTGTATTTTTACTCCTCACCATAACTACGTAACTAGTGATAATGTTTCTGCATCCAATAGTGAGATTAAAATGAGTATGCACACTTACCTTTACCAGTTTCCTGGGAAGTATCAGGGTTGAAATGTTCAGTTATCTAATTCTTCTATGTTTGAAGATTTGTTTGAAAAGTCACAAGTCACTACATAATACAATTCAGAGCATGACCTCGAATATTACTGCAGAGGCTCCTGTGACTACAATTTCACCAACCTGGACTGATCGATTCTCTTTGATTTGCCTTCTGGAGAGGTGGTTTTGCCCTGTGTGCTCTGAATACTTGGCAAAACAAGATTATCCTAAGAGAAGCTGCCCTTCATGGCCTCAAAAGACCCCACATGCAACCTTCATGCCTTGAGGCTGAATTACCATCTTAAAATTACCATCTTAAAACCAAGGCAACATTTAGCATTTAAAGTAGGAGAGCAGAGAAAGACATATTACACCCTTAGTGCTGCCAGGCAGACCCCTTCCCCAAATGACCCTGGTTTATCAGCTTTCCACCTTCTACTTGCAAAATAACTGTTAGAATGAACTGAGAAGTTGACCCTGAGATGAGGAGCAAATAACCAGAGTAGCGTGGACTTCGTCTTCACTCTTGTAGAATGGGTGCCTGGTGACTCATTAACTCAGCAAAACAAGTTACTCTTGAGATCTGAAAACCCAGAGAAAGAGTACTTTCAGAGTCACTCAGCAGCAGTGTGACTTGGGGTATGTGCAGATGAAACTCCAGCCACCCTGGACTCTATCCAAGCTTTCCTGAAACTTGGAAGAATGGCTTGCCACGCATCCTAGACTTCTATCATTCCTTGCTGGCTGGCTGTGTGTGTGTAATACAGTTTCATCTTACTTGATAGTGTTTTGTCTCATTGAACTTGTGATGGATAACAGGTCCACAGAGAAATGGCTTCACACATACACCAACATGTGTGCACATATGCAATTACCAGTGGCCCAGCCCATTCAATGTTGAATCAAATTAGTAATTAAAGGAAAGCAAATGACAGAGTTGTAGTTCGGTGGGAGAGAGTACAATATGCTGATCATAGTGTTTGCTGCTATGTTGGTCTAAGCGCAGGTGAAGTGTGAGCATTTTTGTAGGCTGTGATGGTTAATTTCATGTTTGATAATCAGTCAAACATTATTCTGGATATCTCTGAATATTTTTAAAATGAGATTAACCTTTAACTTTAGACTCAGCACCTTTCCTTTTCTAATCTGTGTGGGCCTAACCCAATCAGCTGAAGGTCTGAGTAGTATGCAAGGACTGACCTCCCCAAGCAATAGGGAACAGAGCGCACAGAGCCAGCTGATGATTTTGAACTTGACAGAAACACTGGTCTCAGGCTTCATGGTGCATCCTGCAGATTTTGGACTTGCCTACTACCAAAGTAGGAGTTAATTTCTAAAAATAAACATTTCATTCCCATACATGCACATGCCTCACCGATTCTGTTTCTGTAAGTAATCCGCAGGTGGAGAAGAAGAAAAGGCAGACACTGAAAAAAGAGAACAGGCTGAAGAACTCCTGGAGAACTCATTCAAAACATGGATTGCTTTTGACACTCACAAATCAATTTTTACAAACCTTGTTCTTAAACAGCAATGTAAAATATTTGTCTACTATCTTGTTTTCTACTAGATTCATTTAATTTAGATGAAAATGTTTTATTCAACTTAAGCTTATAAGAAAAGTAATACTGAATTACTTCTTTTTTTGTGTGTGTGTACTAGGGATCGAACTCATGACCTCGCGCTTGCCAGGCAGGCGCTTAAGCCACTGAGCTAAATCCCCGGCCCAATACTGAATTACTTCTATGAAAACTTTGCCAATAATACTTGTATCCTAATTTTCTGGTTGTGCATCTCTATCATTGAAAAGCTTTGCCTTTACCAATAGATAGATCTTTATATTACTCTGTCAATGCATTCTTTATTGTAAAAGCATGCAAAATATAAAAATTTGGTAAGTATAAGGTGAAGATGAAATTATATTTTAAAAATATTTAAACTATTAAATAATAGGAAATACCTTTTTCTTTCACCAGAGTATTATTAATCATTTATAGAATATAATATATTAGAAAATGCTTCATTACTTTTAAAAATCTTGGCTTTGTATTCTGTGCACAGCAGTTTGAAGAATTGGATCCAGTTTTACTTTATTGCTACTACTATTATTTAGTCTTAGTTTTTTTTATAACTGAAAAAGATCATTTACAAAAAAAGCTTAAAAGGAAGAAATCTAAACCAGTTCCATTCAAAAAATCCTGAATTCGTTTTGATTTCTGTTCCGTAATTGGGAAGGTATCTTTGTTTAATAACTAGAAATTCAGCTTTGCCTGATGTTAATTTGTTTGCAGACTGTTAAGAAGATGATTAATTTTTGTATTTTGCAAAATGATTTTTAAACCCATTTAAGAGTTTTGAAAAATGTATTTACAATTTGTACATGTTGTCTTCAGTTTATTTTTTTAGTGCTGTGACTGAACCAGGACTTTGTGCACATTAGGTGAATATTCTACCATTGAATCAGACCCCTGGCATACGTTTTTAATATTTAAAACACATACAAGAGTATTAATAGGTAATATATGTTGTTTTAACACTGAAATTACCTCATAATAACAAACACTCACTTTTGAAATAGTCTATAAAAAAGGAGAGCGGTACAGTACTCAGCTGTAAAATGGAATGAAATTCTGACGCCCACAAGAACCCAGATTCTCAGAGAAGTAAGCCAGACACAAAGGGACAAGTATCATATCATGTCACTTTTATGTACACATGTACCACATGTACACAGGTACCACATGTACCTAGAGTGGTCGCATTCATGGCAAAAGAAAGTAGAGTGGTAGTTTCCACAGGCAGGGAGTAGCGAGAACATGAGGACTTACTGTTTAATGGGTACAGGATTTTATATTGGGATCACAAAAATAATTCTGTGGAATGGCCGTACAGCAGTGTGAATGGACTTAACGCCGTGGACCTGCACACTTAACCATGGCTGCAAGATGGTTACTGGAAAAGTATGACTATGTTTTCATTCATGCAGGGGTCATGTGTCTGAAAGGTCCAGATTGTGCGTGTGCGTGTGTGCGTGCGTGCGTGTGTGTGTTTGTGCGCGTGTGTGAAAGTACTTTGAGTTAACGGCCATCGAAGCAGTCTCTCTGCCTCAGCAGCGTTACCTCATCCGGGACCTTGTAATAAATGTAAACCCTCAGCTCCACTCCAGACCTCCTGGGTCAGAAACGCTGGGGATAGGGCCCAACAAGGCAAGCTGTGTCCTGGAAGCATCCCAGGTGATTCTGAGAATGGCTACATTAGGGGTTATGATATTGGCTGTGTGCTCTCATGGAAAAAGTCAGCAAGTTTAAATTTCACAAATAGATGTAAGAATTCCAATGTGTTTTGAAAAGATTCTTGGAGTTTTTGTTGTTTGTTTTGGGTTTTCTCCAGGGAAAAATCTTCTTGTTAATTTGATTAAACAAAAATAAAATAAATTGCTTAGGAACAATTTAAAGTCCATGGACATACCAACTTTGTTTTAAGGCTATAGAAACCAGTACAGTTTCTCCTTACTATCTTCTCCAGACTTCTCTGTGGATCATAGTGATGTATCCAGAAGCCTTTTAGCTAATACAGGAGGTTTTGAACAATTTTCCTTGATTCTTCACCTGTTAATTGTCTGTCATCCCTGCACCCTGCACTGGAAACATTTAAGCTTTGAAAGCAAAAACTGAGGGGGAAAACATTACCCAGTTCTGCCTATAAGTTTGGGAGAAAATCTTTACTTCCCTACCCATTCTCAAAGCAATTATACACGCATTACTGAGGCATTGCCCATGCAAAGGGAGGCACAAAGCAGCAGGTACCCAGATGGGCTTGTAGTGTGGCTTCTGCAGTCAGTGGGTACTTGGGGGATGCATATTGCCTCTATCCGTTTGTATTGGACAAATGATAAAAATTAGAAGTTTAAGTTAATCAGTTTAACCTCAGGCAACATACCTGTTTGCTAGTTTCCCCAATTCTCCATTTAAATTTGGTGGCAGGGAGAGGACTCATCTCATCCAAGTCATGTATTCTTAAAGTATTTTGCTGGTGAGGCTTGAGAGCTACTAGGCAGCATTTAGCAAGATACATAAAACAATAGTGACAACTCTCCCACCCACCCAAGTATTCCCAGCATGCTAGCTAAAATATGTCTACTCACCCACCCTAACCTCCATTGACTTTAGGGGAAAAGAGAAGGAAGAAAGATATCTTATCATCCTAAAAACAACAACAACAAAAACCATAAAGGTGAAAAATCTTTTGTAGAAAGACAGCTACATAGACTGCTAGAAACAAAGGACGGTTACAGAGCTGGTTACTTAATGAAAGTAAACACATTGCTATACATTCTAACATTCAGCCAGTGTGTTCTGAGATAGCCCTAGGAAAAATATTACCTGAACTGATAAGTTAATACAATCATTAAAATAAGGTCTAAGGCCACATAGTTACATCAGACTTTTAGAACAATTACTGCTTAAATGATGATGATGAAAAACATCCCACCAGACTGGGGCTTGTTAACCCATTAAAATCAGTTTTTAAGAAGTAATAGAAACAAAATCCTATATAGAGAGGGAAAGAAGGCCTGAGGGAAGGGAAGGGAGTGGGGAAAAATAAAAGTAAGATAAATCATGTACTACAAAGTCCCTATGATGAATGTCATCATTGTATATGTCAAAAATGTACCAATGAAATTAAAGAATGAATTTTGAAGAAATATTTCCTCACCATGATATTTATAAACCCAGCTTTCCTATAATGGTCTTAGGACCAACATCCTCTTCTAGTCAAACCAAATATAAATAACAGGAGAGAGAGGCAGAGGGTTAGTGCAGTATATCCTGATGATTCACTTCTCAAGCCTGTCAAATATTTAACAATTGTATGCTTTTTAAAAATAAAATTAACCATATGAACAATATCCTGTATGAATGGGATAACACTTTAAATCTTCTAGTTTCTGTTGCCTTCACTGAGTGAAGCAATCCATGAATTTCACATGTTTTATATTTTCAGCTTCTTTAATGGGAATCCTTATTTTATTTTATTTAAAGCAGCTACAGCATTGGTGATTTACACTTTAATATATTTTCACCATAAATTGATTTTACTAAATAAGCTACTTCTAGTAATAAGTATTTTCAGTACATCTTTCCTTTGCTAATTAAAAAAAGGAGTTACTTGAAACAAAATCTAGCTAGGTTAGAAACACCTATACTACAAGCAAACATATCATGAATTCTCACACTATGTAGCTAGTATTCTCCAAAACATCTGGCAAATTTTTTAACATTTTCTGACAACTAAATTAATTTGAATTTTTTCCTTCTTTCTCTTGTATATAATTCTAGGCATTTTAATACAGTCATTTCAGTTGCAACACCTCCTCAATTTGGCATATGTTTTCCGTCTTGTATGATTAGATAAGAAATCCTAAGTACACTTTTAAAAAAGCCCTATTTCTAAGTAAGACCAATGAACATTCTGAATTGAACATAATAATGGTGTATGGGTTACTTTTCTCTTGTTGCTGGGACAAAAACCTGACACTCAAGGAAGGAAAGGCCTCAGTCCATAATCAGCTGGCTCCAAAGCAGGGTGGCATGGCACAGGGGCAACACTTCAAGGCAACAGAGGACAGTAAAGCAACAAGACAAAGGGAGAGCACGCCTCTTTTCCTCCCTTATACTGTAAGAAAGCTCCTCCCTTGGGCAGGTGTAGCACTCACACCCTCTCCCTGCCTTCTCTTGCACAGGCTCAAAATGTTTCCAAGTGAGGCTCCTGGCCCCCTGCTGAGTCACTTAAAGTTCTAAAGTTGACACAATGTATCAACCATTACACTGCAAAAATTTTGAAGTCTTGATTTGATTTAGATTATTTTATATATTTTTGCAATCAAGGATAATCATTATTGTTATGGAATTCAAACAAAATAACTTAAATCTTCAAATCACAATTTTCTTCTTTTTTAGCTAATTTAATATTATTGCATTTATCTGCAAATAGAAAACACAGTAAATGTGTGGGAATAACAAATCCTGAGGGAGCTTGTTGTCCCACACAATGGCCAGCAAGGACCGGCTGTCTCCCCATCATCCTACCACACCATGGCTAAAGGCAGCCTTGTTTCTCATATTTCTTTTCTCTTGATTGTCACAAAATGCTATCATTTCAACTATCATATTTGCATTTCAGCCAAGAAATTGAGAAGAGGCAGGACGAAAGGCACATGGGCATATTACACAGAGCGACATATACCATCAGTAGACCCCAGTGAAGCAATGACTGGAGATGGTAGGAAGATTAGAGATGTCTTAGGAGGCTATGTGGAAGGGGGACTGATATCTAGGATGAGACGTGGGCTAAGAGTACTGAGGACTAGATGCCCCAGTGGCCTTCAATTGTGCCATCGAAGATCTGACATCAGATGCAAGCCAGGGAGAGGAATGCAGTGAAGTCTGTATATTAACTGAGAAAACTGATTGACTAGTAATTACAATTGCATAGACATAAAGAAAAATCAAACAATCTTTAATCTTCTACCTCTCATCATTTGCAAGATTTAATTTAAGGTGGATCATAAACGTGAAAAGAAAATTGCTAAAGTATCTAGAAAATGTATATAACAGTATTTTTATGATGTTAATGTGGACAAAGTTTACTTCATATAGGGCCCAAAAAATTACAGTAAGCATAAAAAGAAATATGGGTGTGACATTAGCAGTGGCTTTAAGTGCTGATACAAAAATAGATTGGTGTGATCACCTTGGAAAACATTTTGGCATGTCTACTAACTTAATTATTTCTATCCCTTAGGTATCAATGAGCAAGATAGATAATGTGTGTTCCAGGGGAATTATTTGTAATAGTGAAAACTAAAAACAACTACAATGTCTAAATAAGTTATGATACATTCATACAATGGATAAAATCACATATGAAAAATCAAGCAATCACTATATACAAAAACATGAATGAATGGCTTACGTAAATTGAGAAAAGAAGCTAAAAACAAGAATACAAAATGAATGGTTTCATGAAGTTAAAGAAACAGGCAAAGTTAATCTCTGATAAAAATGAGAACAATGGTTCTCAGAGAAGATTCTTATAAAATGTTGCAGGCATTTGCTCTTGGTTCAATTGTGACCCCACCTCCATAAATACATGTTGAAGTCCTAGCACTCACAACCTCAGAATGTGATCTTTCTGGAAACTCTGTCTTTGTAGAGTTAATCAAGTTACCCATGTGCCAGGGGGGCATGGTGGTGGTTCCTAATTCAATATACCTGGTGTCCTGTTGTGGACACAGAGACATGTGTGCACAGAGAGAAAACAGCATGAAGAGTCCAGGGCAGCAGGGCCATGTGCAAAGATGGTGGGATGAATCTAGGAGCCAAGGAATGCCGCCGACTTCCAGGAGCACAAACTGAAGAGAAGCATCATACAGCTTCTTCCTCAGAGTCCTTAGGAGGAACCAGCATCTCAGAATCTCCAGCACTCTGAGTAACTATGTTTCTGTTCCTTAAGCCACTCAGCATGGGGAACTTTCTGATAGCTCTAAGAAACCTATAGAGTGTTCAGTGTCTCGATGTGAGTGATAATAATATAAATGTGTGTATGTGTATATAAAAATGTGTTGCCTTATACTATTATAACGTGAACATCTTTCTATATTAGTGCTGTAATGTAATTTAAAAAATTAAACTACAGAAGTGTCTAACTCCATTTTGATTGTTATAGTAAAATACCTTACACTAAGTAATTTATAAATAGGAGAAATTCATTTCTCACAGTTCTATAGACTCAGAATTCCAAGGTTGAGACATCAGCAGGACCTGGTGAGTGCAGTACCTTCTTACTGTGTCCTCACAATGTGGAAGAGTCAGTCTCCCTGGGTACTCTTTTATAAGTCCTATTCATGAGCATTATGAAGTTGGAGAGGAAGTAAGCATTGAGATCCTAGTAAGTAGTATGGACTATTTTTTGTCTACAGAATACAATAGATGGGATTGAAATCATTAATACAAAGGTATATTGTGATTAACAGTTTTTAAAAATTCTCTTAGCATTTTCTCCTCATGGTCATGTTTGTAATGTCCTATGGATTAAAGCAATTTATAATTTGTATTGTATTGTACTTATTATATTGTATTGTGGTATATGAGACAGTCTCGCTATGCCTCAGCCTCCCAAGAGCTGAGATTACAGGCATGCATCACCAAGTCCATCAATAATTTATATCTTGACTCTTTTAACTGTAGCTCAGTATTTACAATTCTCTTTTTTTTAAAAGAAACTTACAGTGCTGAGTTGAGACAATTGCAGAGATAAAAGAACATATGAGAAAGAAAGAGAAGGAGGAAATGATAAATCTAAACAAAGAAGTAATCCTTCTGGAAAAATCCTGGAAGTAATTTGTTCTTCCCATGGTAATAAAATGAAAAGGCATCTTATCAATAGTAAAATTTATAAAGTCAATGTCTGATTTTGTTTGATCTTTTTATAATTAAAAAATTGCTGCCAGAAGCAGACTACGCCAACAGGAATTAGATATTTTGAAAATGTAGTCCTTTGCAATTGGCTTGCTTTCTCTACCTCTTATCTGACTAGCAATATAATACTGCAGAACCGCTAGCTAATTTAATTCATGTTCAGAGGAACTGATTATTTCCTTAAGATTACCACATTGACTTGGAGTTATTACATTTTGCTTTCCATTTCTGTTATATAAAATATGACCTTATTAGAAAAAATACAGTAAAAACTTACATGCTAACAATAGTGCAACTTAAAGGAGAAAATCCTTTAGAATTTTTTTTAAAAAAATTATCAGCAATGTGTGAGTAACTTTTTCAATGCTCCCCCCACCAAAAAAATACAGAAAGAAAGAAAGGAAAAAAGAAAGAAAAAAAGACAAAGAAAACCAAAAATTTAGTTCGTCCAGAATGGTGAACTAGTGGTAATAACATTGAGGATTTTATTTTACAACTAAATGCAATACATGTAATAAAGGAAGCTTTTAAGCTTCCTCTTGATTCTTTAAATTTGCTGACTCTTTGGGTTACCATGTAACAGAATATTTTTAATCTACCAATTCCATATCAGTTTGAAATTTCTCATGTGCTTATTGCTCAATCCTTTGGGTTCTTCTTTCTCTGTTGAGACTAGTGACCAACTGTAAGCAAGACATTTCATAACATGTAGATCTTTGAATATTACAGACTATAGTGGGGGCCTAGAGAAAAAAACATACATTCTAATTGTTAGTTATGTAAGAATGAGATCAATGAGGGGCTATTGGAACCTTTTATTTCTCAGATTAATAATTTATTCATCTGTAAACAAATTCTAGTTTCCCTAGAAAGTCACTAGGATGGCATTTGTAGTTATATAAACACAGAAAGATCTCATCCATTCTTTTAGCAATGGTATAACTGTATATATATTTCCCCCTTGGAAAACTACATCTTTTGGTTTACAAGAAAGATGCAATTCAGAAGTTGCCAAAGAGCATGATTTTCTAGAAATCTCCTCCACCAAACTTTTTTTGGGATTCCAGTTACTAACTTGTGTCTTGTTGATCATGGAGAAAGCCTGACTTGGGGCAGAGTTACTGCTGAACTTGCATCCTGTCCTAACCTAGCCATGTTACACTAGATATCAAGTGATACCATTAAGAACCGTAAGAAAGAGCACCACACTGCTTTGGCGTGCAGCACCTGAGGGAAGTGAGATACTGAGGAAAGAAGGATCCTCCCTCTCACCTATGGGACTGTGGAACATTTGGACTGCTGTTACTTCCTTCCAGCACCGTGGTTCCTATCTCAGTGGTTTGCAAGGACCATTTAAGCTTCTCATTCAGGTCTATGACACCACAGGGGACGTGCCCAATGCTCCTCTCAGTGCAGCTTCACTGCTCTTTGCCACAGTTTGATTCAGACTCAGCCTCAGGGTTGGTCACAACCCTGGACAAAGAGCCCCGACTGCTAGCCAGCCTGCTTTTAGAACCTAGTCCTTCTCCAGCAAAGCATCCCATTGGTGCACTGCTCTAAGTAATCTGCCTAATGTTCTGGGAGGCCAGCAGCTGCTGGGATCTGCCTGTTGTTCACGCTATGCAGGTGGCAGGCTATGGCTCTGCTACTCTGGGTAACACGTATGCTGCTGCTGCTACGGCTGGTACCGGTCAGGCCTCTGGAGGCTTAGCGTCTTTGTGCTGCATTTCTTCTATGGAGGCTTTACACCTGTCGTTTTGAGGCACCCCACAAAGGCTATAGTTATATTAGGTTTATGTCCCAGCCTGCACTTAGTGATTGGCTGGTTGGGTAATAATCATCACCACTGCTGTCTGAAGTCTGAGGAATTTCCACAAAGTCCTTGCTACACCTGTGGGGGAGGGGAGGGCTAAAGATGCTCCCATCACTACAAGGGCTTCTATATAATTTGACTTTTGTGCCTCTATTTTTAGTTTTCCTTTAAAAGACTTGCCTATATATCTGAACTTCATATGGTACCTACCACGGATATTTTTTCCCAGCATCTATAAAAATAAATGAATTTGCATTAGCACCACAGTTGGAGAAGTCAAGTAATTCTATTAATAAGATATACGTGAACCCCACACCCTACTTAAGAAGGACTCTTGTCACTCCAGTAGGGTTTTTCTTCATTAAAATAATCAGCCATTTATTTAAGATCCCAAAATAAAGCATACGAGCTGCAGCATTCTTCGAATGCTCAAAATCCCAAACAATACTGTCATACTAGGAAACACATTAGACACGGACATGTTTCTTTAGTTTGAAGTTGTATTTTGATGGAATCCTGCCTTTTTAAAGACAAAGCGACATTTTATTGGTTAGTTGAATGAATTACTTTGTACCAAATAATGAAAATGGCTGCAGGTGATGTTGTATGCTGTACTATCCTTTTCCATTGAATTATATTTTTATTTTCTGACATTATAAAAATAAGACCAGTTTGTGTATTCGTTTGTCACTATGTTTAAAATACATTTAAGAGTAATTTATCTTGTGAGGATCTGGCCTCAGCTCATCTTTCTAACTAACTTCTCACTGTATGTACTACAGGCAAAGCTGCTTAATCACTCCATGACTTCGCTTAGCTCCTACCCTCTGTCTATGCTCTCTCTTCTCTCTGCCTAACATGCTTGTATTTATCCCCATTCTCCCCTGGCAAAGTTTTATCTGTTCCAATTTTGCTGAAAGGTCACGTTATCAAAGCCTCTATCCCCAACCCTAACTAACCGTTGTAACCAGCTTAATTTCTCCCGTGGGAATACACTTCTCAGACCATCATTGAACTTGTCCGCTGCTGTGGCACAGCCCCTGACACAGTCTGCGGCACATGCAGCACTCGGCAAGTGACACTCACGCTGCAGTAAACATTGTATGGAATAAGAGCAACAGGGCGCCTTTGGCTAAAAATGGTATTTATTACCTTGTTTCAATTATATAACATACATACTCTTTGATCCCAAATGTCTCATTTAATACAAAACCTTATAGATTAAAAAAATCCACCTGTGATGATTAGGTTTATCTGCCTGGTTAGAATGTGGTGCCTAGTCAGTTGATTAAACAACAGTCTAGATGTTGCTGTGATCGTGTTTTATAAATATGCAAACATTTATGATTAGTTCACCTTTTTTCAATGCTGGGGATTGAAACTCAAGGGGAATGTACTGGTGAGCTACATCCTCGGCCTGAGTTTAGTTTTTAATTTTGAGAGAAGCTCTTCCTAAATTCTCCAGAGTGGTCTTGAGTTAGCTCTCAACAGTGTGGGTGGGCCTCCTCCAAAAGCTGGACTGTAAGAGCAAGTGTGAAGTTTCTGAACGAACAAGGAATTCTTCTGAAGGTCAGCACGGTGATGTTGAGGGAGCTGCCGCCCTGCCTGAGCTCAGCTAAAGGTTAGAGACTCAAGACTGTAACATCAGCTCTTCTCTGTGCTGCCAGCTTCCCAGCACGCCTGAACACATACAAAAATAAGTGTTAAACCCAAGTGAAAACTGACCCAGAATTCTTTTTAAATAATAACATCTGCCTAATCATCCATTGGCATTATATATTTCCCTAAAATCATAGAAAATAAAAATATCTATACTTTTTGCAGTTATCTATCTATCCATCTCTCATCTGTTTATTCATCCACCCAGCCACTCATCTTTTGATACAGATGTGAACACAGTGGTACCTAAGTTCACGAACTTAGTTCATTCTACAATTCTGGGGAAGATGACTATAGTCGTGTTTATCACCCGATGTGGTGTTTGCAAACGGAAGAAAAAATTTGCCAAAAGTTTGTTAGTGAACTGAATTGTTTGCTGAAAGAAGGGTTCATGAGTTGAGGTACTACTATATATCTCTCTCTTTTCTATGATCTTTTCCAGTAATCTATAACAAAGTAGAGTATATTAGTTAACTGAGCATGAAAATACATAATGAAAATCTAGAAAAATATTTTGAATCACACCCCTTTGGACTCAAGATACAGCAAACTTTATAGCTTTTGTACATTGTTTTAAAATCTTTTACAGCTATGTTTCTCCTTAACCTATATGTTTGTGCATATTTGCTAAAAGTTATTGTCTTAATTCATGTTAATGAATTCTGACTGACTTACAACTTAAAAAACATAAAAGCAATTTAACATAAGGCATATAGAATTTTTAACACCACCATTAATACTTTCTTTACTTAAAATTCAGTAATTTTAAGTATATCACTTTTATATTTCAATTTTATTATCTCTTTTTATATGAAGAGAACCCGACCATTATAAAATGAAATCTGTCTTTGTTCCTACAGGAGATAACAAAGGTTGGAGGAGTTCTACTTTGAGTCAGTCACTCTAGGAGATGTCAAGGCTGAGAATTTCCAAATTCTTACTATTGTTGTAAACTTTTATATTGTTTATTGCACAAAACAGTGTTTTACTACTACAACATAATAATTTCAAAAGGAAACTTGGTTACTATTAGTTTAGGCCACTGCATGTTGGGGTCATCCAGCTCCCCAGATTATGAGCAGGAAGACAGTCTGCTTTCGTCTGCGGATCTCTTGCTCTCATATCACTCTGAAGCAAATCTCAGTTATTACAGTCTGGAATATTTCATTATGGCTCTCAAGAAGATAAGGACTCTGAAGATAAAGTAACTACCAGATGATTATCTCATATAAAATTCAAAAATTTCTTAATTCATAAAATGCCCTCTCAAGAGTTCCAAGAGTCTCATAGATGTTATTTAAAAATAATTTATTCAAATCAGGATCTAAATGTGGCCTCTTAATTTAATTCATTAAGATATCTCTTAAATTTATTTTTATCCATAAAGCCCTCTCCATGTCCTTTTCCTCTTACTGTTTATTTCTGAAAGTCAATTATCTTTCCCATAGGATTTATATTAGTCCTGATTTTGCAAATGACCTCTCAGTCTGCTCTTTAATTATTTCCTCTGTCCTCAGTATTGTTTTTGCAAATTGATAGAAAAACTTGCTGATATTTGCTTGACTTATTTATTTAAATTTTAGGGGTTTAAGACTACTTTGGAAGTTATGTTGTATTCTCCTTCAGGAATCACTTATTTCTAGCTGCACCTTTTTACTGTGTTAAAGCCCATGATAAATATTAATAGTGTTCATTAATTCATGTGGACTTAAGTCAGTGAATAATTCTAATACTCTTCATTTACACACTGAGATATTTCCATAGTGAGTAACGTGTCCTCATTTACCTTTTGTTTCTCACTAATATGGTCGGTCAGGAATGAGATGATAAATACTTGTTTTTCTTTTTAAAGAATTTTTAGAATATTTAGTTTAGTATCCCCCTGTTATGACCAATTAAAATATGTGTGTTTCTGTTGTGATCTGGAGAAAAGCTGCTAGCAAGAAAGTTAACATTTGGCTTTGGATGACTGGTTTTGTATTAGTATGTTTAACACTGACCAAAGTTGGATTATTCTGAATGCAAGATCCAGAACTTATTTTTCTAGCAAAGCAATCATATCTCTTATTTAGTGGACATACTGACATTATTTATGGTGATACTGTTGGGTTATAAAAATGCAAATGTTATTTTACACATCTCACAAATATTTTCTCTCTGTGGAGAAAATTTTATGTTGGGAGCTGAATTACTGTACGAAGTTTACTTGGTGAGTCTGTATAAGAATAAGACTTGGTTAGTTCAATAGGTTTTTAGAAGCAAGCATCATTGCACCACAATACTTTGAGGCATCTGTTTCTACTCTGAAAATATACCTGCAAATGCACTTATTTTATTGGAGCAGAGCAGCTGTTCTGTGATTTACCCATGTTTTATCATGACTGATACTTTTTTCTTTCAAATTTATACTGAAATCTTGGATTGATAGATTTATTTTAATTGTGACTTTGTATATCCCCATTGGTAACAGAGAAGAGAGTGAAAAAATCTATTCCTGAGAGTAAAACCAAAATCTCCATGGACCACAAAGGCACTCCTAAGGGTTGGCTGAGAAAGATCAGGTGCACAAAATCCTACAGAGAACACAGGAGGTAGAAAGATAGTGCTGGTTTTGGCATTAAAAAGTTGAATCTGCAGGAGGCCTAATTCTTGGATAGCCTGAACTGAGACAAGAAGCCTTCCCTAGTCCCTATCATGTCTGTGTGCCACATACAGAGAGGAAATGTGAAAAGTGTTAAGTCTAGCATGGGGTATAACTGCTGGAAAGCCAAACCACAAACCAGTAAGAATCCCAGGGAAATGCAGATGTGTCTGTCTGTCTGTAGAATTTTTTTTTGAAAAATTAAAACATCCAAAGGGAATGTACAATTAGATAAATTGGACTCCCTCTTTTTCTTTATGTCTGGATTGAAATTTATAGCTGACTCAGGTATAGTGGCACATGCCTGTAATAGCAGCACTTGCGAGGCTGAAGCAGGAAGATCTCCGTGAATTCAAGGCCATCCTGGGCCACAGCATAGTGAGCTCAAGGGAAGTCTAAAATCAATAGTGAGACCCTGTCAAAAAATAAATAAAAGAAGCAATAAAAAGAAAGAAAAGAAGAAAGAAATTTGTAATTGATTATTTGTGACCAAATAACCTCTTAGAGCTATTGAAAAAAGACAAAAGAAAGGGCAAAGAAGTATTTATTTTATGTAGGGCACTGGGGAGATGAAATCAGGAACCAGAAAAAAAAATAAGCTGTCTCTGCATTTGTACCATAAACTAGCAATATAGCTGTGCTGGTGTTGTCACTGTTAACAATGACCTCAACAAAGCCATGCATTGAGGCTTCCAATATACCTTGGACTACACCAAGAATCAGGTGCACAAAGTCTACACGCAGGTCCTATGGGCTGCTTGGACTTGCCAGGCCACTTGGGAGAGGGGAAGGGCATTAATGAAATATGTGAAGTAGTGCAGTAAACAACGAAAAAAAAATGACAAATGAACGTAAGCAGGGAAAACAAACCCATCTTTCACACGAAGACTGGCAGAAGTTGATTCTCTGAAGCTGACGGCAGCCTGAAGCAGTCTGTGGCAGGAAGTCAGGCTATGACAGAGCATAAAATCTGTCAGGGTGGGAATAAGGAGACAACGGACTTCCTTTGAAAAGAAGCTTTTTCTAAAAGCACAATCAGGTATGGTGGCACACTCCTGTATTCTCAGCCACTTGGGAACCTGAGGTAAAAAATTGAGTTAGCCCAGGAGTTTGAGGCCAGCCTAGGCAACACAGAGAGACCCTGCTCTAAATAAATAAATAAATAAATAAATAAATAAATAAATATTAAATTAAAAATAGAAAAAAAGTGGGCACAATTTCTTTATTATTCTATTTTTGTCCCAGGTTATCCATTATTCTGTTATTGCACTGGGTTGCTTTATAAAAAAATTCTGTCAAACATTTAGAATACTTCAAGTCCTAGAAGTCTTCTTGAAAATAGATGAGTCAGTAGTTCACAAGTCTATTTCTGAATCTAAATTAACCCTCATACAAATATTAATTCTATAATCTGATAAGAACATCTGATGGGACTAGACAATAATGACCCATATCATTCCTTAATGTAGATGCAAAAAACTGAAATAAAATTTTAGCAAATCAAACATATTAAGAGATAATGCATCATAATACAGTTAAGTTTGTCCTGAGTTATATTTATGTTACAGTTGGAAAATAAGTCTGTGTTCTTCATCACATTAGCAGGTTAAAGGAGAAAAATCTGATGAACAGTGCACAAGATTTAAATAAAAACATTTAACAGGGACCAGGGTTTTAGCTCCGTGGCACAGTGCCTGTCTGAAAGTGCAAGATCCTGAGTTTGATTCCCAGTACCACCCCCCTCCAAAAAGATGGGTAAGAACACTTAACAAAAGCTGGTACTCATTCATGTCAACAAAGAAATTTACAGCCCAACAGGAACAAACATAATCAATCTGAAAAGCACATCTATGAAAATTCTACAATTACAGTTGTTTTACAATATTGAACTCATTATTCCTAAGTTAAAAAAGAAAACAACTATGTCCACTAGCATCACTTACATTTCATTCATTATACTACCAATCAAGACAATAAGAAGAACAAGAACAGGATTAAACAAATCAAAACAAAACAGAAGGAAGAATTAGAGGCCTAACAGTTCAGAATAAAGAAGTACAACTTCCTTTACGTACATTTGGCATGATTACATATATAGAAAACCCACAGGAATCTAAGAAAAACATCTCCTATATTTATCCTAAACTGTTGGTATTGTAGCTTAACTCTGAAAAGGCAGTGTTCTCTGAGTAACTGGTGCTTTCTTCCACATTTTTGTTTTCAAATCTATGATCACTAGATTTTTATCTATGATCTATGGAAGTTCTAAGGATTCTATGCTTACTTATTAGATTATAAAACTTGCTATTTATTTTGGTGCTCATGCTTTAGCAGAAAGAGTGAAGTCCAGCACCATGCTGTTATAGTTCTGCTCATATGAATGGTTATTTAAGATAATAGGTTTTGTTGCTTAGGATAAAGCTCAGGTCATTTGTTGGTAGTAAATAAGGATACACTGGATATGAGTCATAACTTTCACTTTGCAAACAACAAATTATCTTCTTTTTCAAAAACAACCTCGTAAATATCTTTTAACTAAATCTAGCATTGCAAAATAACTTCATCAATTCAGAATATAAATGAAAATATTATACGCATTCATGGAGCTGAACTTCACATGTCTGTATTACTAAAGAAACCTCTAAATGTTGATTATTTAAGATTGAGAATAGTGCAAATGAATAAGGACCTATAATTATTGTTCTTTATCTTGAAATCCAGTGAGATGAGCTAAAGTACTAGTCCCATCTTTATTTATAGCACCTTCCAAGAAATGACAGTTAAAAGAACTCTGATCAGAAGGCTGCATAAAAGAGATTAACTTTGTGTTAACTTTGTGCTCTAAACAAAGGGAGAATATATTTGCCTCCTCTATATTTCAGCTATATGAACTCTAAATCCAATTAGCAAGTGGTCTGGATTTTCACCTCATCAATTTTACATGAAGATAAAATCAACACAAAGTCATTTAAAATGTAGCTGCATTATTCAGTTTTAGTGTAAATTCCAGGGTGAATATTATGTTGTTTCCTGATACACAGTGGGTTTTGACAAAGATTTCCAATAGATGATATATTCCAGGACTAACATTCTCCATTCTCTGAGGATACTGTGGTGAGGAGGATCGTGGCAGTGTAGAGGAAGCAATATCCACAGAAAGTTCTAAGATATGTAACATGACTATGTGAGGTGGTATGTATCTTGATATGTATCTTGAACAAACAGGTGACATACGGAAAATGGAGACACTAGAATTAAAAAGTGAAGCTGCCCATCAACCCAAGTGCTGCTCCCAGGAGCAGTCCAGATACAAAAATAAAACTTAATTAGATGTTGTCTATAAGAAACACATCATCCATCCACAGAGAGAGAGAGAGAGAGAGAGAGAGAGAGAGAGAAACAGAGAGAGAGAGAAACAGAGAGATACAGAGAGACAGAGACACAGAGAGAGGCTGTGTTAGTGACCTACCTGTTGCTGGGACATCTGCAATTTAATGGAGGAAAGAATTATTTTGGTTATTTCAGTCCAGGACTCCAAGGAAGATACAGCATTGTGAAAAGGGCACTTAACCTAGTATTCAGTGTTGGAAAATATAACAGATGAATTGGTAGATGAATAAAGAAATATTTGTAGTATCAGTCAAAGTTCAATCAAGAAACTAAACCAATGGGAGACTGATATGAAGAGATTTAATGCAAGGAATGGACCATAAGTCCAATATCTGCAGAGTAGCAGATAGGAAGTGTAGGCTGGAATACTTAGGCACAGGCTGAAGCTGCTGTCCATAGGCAGAATTTGTTCCTCTTCAGAGAAGACTCTGTTTTGAAGGCCTTTTAACAAATTGAAACAGACTCTATTAGATTTCCTAGGATAATCTATCTTCATAAAATTAATGGGTTATGAACACAAGTCTATAATATACAAAATACTTTCACATATGCACCTACATGAGTATTTTATTAAATACCTAGCTACTTTACTAGATAAGTTGACACATAAAACTGGTCATCCCAAATGGCTTGAAAAGTCTTATGTGCTATATACATCCATGAATTATAACTGGATACCATTATGACATCTAGGGGGCATCCTCTTCTGCGGGTTGTAGCCATTGTTGATTCCCTATGCTCTTCTTTGAAGTCCTATATTGTTTCCATCATTTTGTTGGGTTGGGTTTTACTCTTTTGTTTTGCTTGATTATGTTAAATCCAATGGTTGGAGCAGCTATTTCAAAAATAGAAAGATATATTACAGTAGATAGAAAGATATATTACAGTAGCAATTTTGGATTTTTTATTGGCTTGTTTTGAAGTCTTTTATTGCATTCATTGTTTTGTTTTTATTGTTTCTATTCTATTCTGTTCTGTTTGATTCTTACTATGTCTGAAGTTATCTGTAGCTATTCTGAAGACAACAAAAGGCATTATGGTAACTATTGTTGATTTTGTAATGTTTTGAAGTCCTGTACCTCTTATGCTAGTTTGTTTTGATTGGTTTTAGTGTGTCTTATCCTCTTTAAAATAAAAAAAATTGTAACTTGATAGTATTGAAGAAGAGCTTGCAGAAGGGGTCATGCTCCTTGAAGGAGGCTATGGTCTGAGCTTTAAGAAACCCTGATTTAATGGTGGCATGTAGGTTTCAAAGTCAGTAGAAATCATAGTTTGTCTAAACATTAATGGAACATGATAATTATTTATCCTTTTGGCATGACTACTTATTAATATGAGTTTCATCTTCAGCAAATGTAACTTAATTCTAATTCTTTAAAGGTAAGAGAATACTTACCCTTATTCTAGTTTTTAAAATTCTTTTTTGACTTCTTTTCATAGCATCTTTGTGCATAAATGCTACTAAATAAAGGAAAAGAAGTTAAGAAAATGGGAAAGGAACCTATTTGTCTCACATTCATCACTCTTGCTGTGCTTAAAACTTGAACGTTACAATCTTCTGGGGATTAAATATTATTAGGAAAATAAAACCCTGTAGAGGGTTGTAAAGATAATAAATATTTCAATCACAATCTTATAGGATTTACTTCACTTTGAAGAAACAAATGTGTTGTTTTTCTAATGCAAATGATTATTAATAAGTGGAAGGGTTAACTGGGCTTTTTTGGTACCATTAATTGAACTATAATTCATACCACACAGTCAAAAGGCAAAACTTTCATCTCATAAAAAATAGGATAATCTGAAGAAAGTTGTTAAGTCTAAGTATGCTAAATAGATGCAGAAAAGGCTTGAACAAAGTTAAAATGAACTGGTGCGGGCTTATTGTTCTGGGGACATACTGTATATTTGCATGCATCTCTAAATTATCTTAATACAGGCAGTTGAACCACAAAGCAGTGGTCTCTCCTATTATTTAATTTTTAAGAGACGAAAGTCCCCTGGTTGCAGGCCCAGCAGAAGTCTGAGGACCACTGGTGAAGAAATGCCTCTGCCCAGCTTTAGCGGAGGGAGCAGCGGCTCTCACAGCACAGTGTACAATGCGAAGTGCTCGGGAAGCAGGCATAGTGCAGGTCTCCATTCCCACTGACAGGGTCCAAGAGTTTTCCTCAAAGACATGGGGCTGTCAGAGTAGGTTCCTGACTGGTCACAGGAAAAAAATTTCAGGACACTTGAGCAGGAGTCCGAGAAAAGCTTTATGAAGCGGAGCTACAGAAGGGCATACTGGGAAGAAATAGAATGTGAGTCTTCAAGGGAGAGGCACCCGTGACGGGAGGTTGGGACTGTTTGTGTTCTTGCATGTAATCTTTAAGGTACATAAGCTAAGATGTCTCACCTAAAAAATCATCTTCAAACCATTTAAATCTGTGTTTCTATCTTCAGTTCAGGTTTCTAGCCTTTATCTTGTCAATTAAACTTATTTCCAAACTTCTAGTATCTTTAAGGGATTTGATGTGTGTTGGGCTGGAAGGAAAAAAAAGAAAGCATAAAGAAGACTAAAAAACTAAAGACACGGCATACAGATAGAGGTAACGGGGGTAACTGATTGTATCCTGCAGTTACAGTTTTCTTAAAATTTAAAAATTTTGATTTAAAAATCATGATTTTCCTTGTTTTCTTTCTATTTATGCTTATTTTTTCTATCCTAGCACATCATCACTGATTTTGACACCATGGGGATGAGATAGAAACAAAGCCACTGAGTCACACTTTTAAAAATGATTATTAGTGCAAATTTGTAGTAGAGTAGTGGTATTAATTTTAGGAATTGGTACTTCATGTAACACATCTTAATAGTTTTCAACCTTTTGACTCCCTCTCTTTCCTGTCTTAGACTCCCAAACTTTTTCTCTACCCCCAAGAGTCTACTTTCTAGTTTCCTATCATATTTATTTTATTTTATTTTATTTTATTTATCTGTCTATCTATCTATCTATCTATCTATCTATCTTTAGGTTTTTCATATAAGAAAAAAATGCTACATTTAGCTTCCTGTGTCCAGTTCATTTGGATTTGCATGATGGTGTCATAGCACCAGTGCAATTTACAGTAGCTAAGTTTTAGAAGCAGCCTAGATACCCATTAATAGATGAGTGAAGAAAACATGGTATATAGAATCAATGGAAGTTTGTTCAGACATAAAGGTGTTCATGTCATCTGCAGAAGTTTCAGGGAAAAACTTAGAAGTCACCAATTTGTCACTTCTGCCACTTATGTCCGTGATCTGGTTAGGCCTAGACTCCTCTGAAACATTCTTGGACAAACCTGCAGTCCTCTGGACCATTCTGGGGCTTGTTTTTCTACTTAAAAGTTATTTTAGCCCTTAGAAAATTCTAATTGCGATAACAAAATGGAGCACCTAATTTCAGGTTTATTTTTAGAGACTGTGCTAGTGATCTAAGAAATTTATAAGTATAGCATAAAACCTGGGAAAAATAAAATATATTCTCCTTCCCCTAACAACTATCTAAGATAGTTCAGGATATTTTTGTTCTATACTAATTCAAATTCTTTCAAATCTAGCCAAATGTAGTCTTCTGATCAAACAGAGAAGAGGAGATATAAATGTTGGAAATTTGTTTAAGTCTATGGATCTTTTTCTCATAATACTAAGGAAGAATCAGAATTTTGTGTGACTATACAATCTGCCCGGTTTATAAGGCTATTAGAGGATGAAACTGACAGTGGCTTGGGGTCTCCTGACATTGGGTAATGGCTAATATGGTGTTCTTTACACTGTGGGCAGAATGCGTGCAGCAAGTGGTATTCATTGGAGCTGATTGGCTGAATCAGCTTAAGTGATCTGTGAACATCTTCCCTACGCTTTCCCAAGGACCTGAAGGATGCTACAAGGACTACTTTGAATAACTCAATAGAATTTAACAGCTAATGTCCATGTCATTCACTCACAGACTTTAGCATTTCAATTCTCTATTCCTATGTTAATGAATACAAAAAAATATGTATCTGAACTGAAACATTATGTGTTTGGTTTTTCTTATAATTTTGTGGTGCTAGGAATTGAACCTAAGACCTCACACATGCTAGGTAAGGGTTCTTTCATTGAGTTACACCTATAAGTTTAAAAATATTTGGTATTAACTTAGTCAAAGTTATTGTTTCATGGTAACATGCACTTTTAGAAAATCAGGCTTAAAATTTCACAATTTCTTCCTGTGTTGATATCATTACTATTTCTACTTCTTCCAGAAGAAAAATAGTTGGACCATTAGTGAGTCCAAGGTATCATGTATCTTGGATAGGACAAAAATTTCTCTCATGGGCTTCGTGACACCAAGCTACTGTAAGTACAATTTTTTGAAGAAATTCTGATGCTGCATGTTGATGCATCTTTTTGTATACTAATTTATGACTCGGTATTTTCATGGTTGAAAATGTTTTGGAAGTTCTCAGAAATTAATAATGAGTTTGTTAGCATATCAATAGACTCATTAAAGTGATTAGTCAAAATCATTTGTAGTGGATAACCTCCCAGAAATTCAATTTTAGTTTTAGTATTATTTCTTTCTCTTGAGAAAAATTGTTTTTCTTTACTTTTGTAATTGTTATTGTACTAGTGAAAGTAATTAAAATCTTACTATGCCCAGCCTCCAGCAAAATCATGATTCAGGCAAAGGTTGTTTTAATCCTTTGCTACTTTATACTCAATATTTACTTTATTAACTCATGCACAAATAATTGTTCTCTATATAAATTCATTGGTGACCTTGACAAGGGTTGTTTTGGAGCAGTAACAGATGAAACCAGGACCAAAATAGATTTGAGGAGAATAAGGTGAGTGAAACTGGAGATAACATTGAGAAGTTTTGCTGCAAATGGTGACAAAAGAAGGTGGAACTCAGTACAAGAGACTGTATTATAAGCGGAAGGAATAACAGAATATTTGTCTACTGAGGGGAGAACTCATTAGAGACTGAAGACACAATGGAGGAGAGAAGAAACAATTGCAGAAGTGTTGCCCTTTAGTAAGGCAGAGGGGATAAAATAATCAGCAAGTACAGGGATAGTATTATTTGTAATCATTACTAAGGGTACTTTGTTAATGTATTTGTGCAGCCAGGTTAGGGATGAGATTGTGACTGAGTTCAGATATTATATTCTGTTTGTTTTCTTATTGAAATAGCTAATGTGAAGATTGTGGAGACATTTTATGGATTTGAGAAGAACAAAGGTATGAAAGACTATAGTAGGAGAGTGAATGGACTAAGGAAGTGCAGAGGTGATACCTGGTAGTGCTAACAGGTCCCTGGAGGAATGGATCATGAATTTGCTAGGCTGTAATCATATTCGCCATCTACATGTTGGGATAGAGTAGATGAGAAATTGGATTTATCCTTCAATGGTATTTAGCCAGGGAATTAAAGTGAAAGGAAGAAAAAGCAACAGTATTCAAGAAGGTGGTTATTGCAGGGGCCAGAGCATCAGATTTGTATTGAAGAGATCAAGCTAGAAAGACAGGAAGTGCTAGACAGAATGTGGGAGGCTTGATACTGAGATTCATCTTTTTTTCACATCCTTAAACATTTGCTTTCTGGCATAGTTGAGCCAGTTAAGTGGGCAGTGCAAATGAACAAAGCATGCAGCTTTCTTGCTGTGTCCACACATTGGTTCTGTGTAGGCGTTGGAGAGTGAGAGCTCTGGTGTATCTTCCTCTTCTTAAAAGGACACTAGTCCTACTGGTTTAGGGTACCATCTTTCTATGAACTCATTTAACCTTCATTATCTCCCAAGAGTCCCTGTATCCAAAATGCACAACAGATATTGTGAAGTGAGAAGAAATCAGTCAAAAGGAAAAAGGAACTAGGATGGGGGAAGAAGACTTCTCCTTTGCTAGATAGACATACACTGTTTCTAGAGTGACCTTGCCAAGGAAGAGCCTTATCTGGTTATTTATCCCATAAGACTGTAGTGCTAAGGCAGCCTCCGTGTCTATGTGCTTTAGTCTGTATTGTTCCTTCATCAGTAACAATACTCAGAATTGACTCTCAGTTTTCCATCCATGTTTGAATTTCTAGAGTCTTATGCCAGGGGCTGTACACAGTCACAGAATGCTAAAGAAGAATGAGAGCAAATCAGCTTTATTGGCTATCTGCTTTGTTACCCAACAAGAAGGTAACCACCTGCAAACTAGGAAGAGGTCTCAGCAGAAATCAACCATGCTGGCATTTTGATCTTTGATCTTTTCTCACAGTCCAATTTCCAGGACTGTGAGAAAATAAATTTCTGTTTTTTTGTAGTCATCCAGCATTTTATTATGGCTGCTGAGGGAAATTATCACACTCTTTAATTCTCAACATGAATACTAAAGTGTTAAAATAGTATAGTTACTTTTAAAAATAAGTTTGAGAACTCACTGTATGATATATGCACATATTTACTGTACCTGTAGATATTTATGCATGCATATATAGCAATATATGTCTGCTAATATTTACCTGATGCTAACCGTATTCTGTGTCTGAGCTTGTGACTATTTACACAGTAGACAATGTCATCTAAAAGCCAGACTGAAAGCTTTGCAAGCACAAGTGATCATGCGTGTACTGTTTTTCTCTGTCTTTGTCTAGAGATTAGTGAGGTGTGGCTCTTTCTTTCCAGGGGCTTGTGACAGAGTAGTGGATAAAAAAATCTAAATGCATGAAGCTATTGAAAATAATATACAGACATATACTTCAAAATGTAACTGTAGTGTTTGTAAACCCTTCTATGTTTTCTACATAGTTTAAAAATATACTATATCTGAGAATACAGAAACTTAAAAGTATTTATATCTTCCTTTTACAGTATTCGTAACTCAGAACAATTTCAGAACACAAATCATTTGCCAGAAAATTACTCCTAGATAAATGAGTCATACTTCACTGTTATATACCAGATGTTACTGAGATTTCTTGTATATGGAGGTCCTGTTCGTCTTTGGATTTGTACAAATTCCCTCTGGGAGTCTGAGACCCAGTAAAATGATTGATTTACTTATCTGCTGTTTATTTATTCATTTATTTATGAGGGGTAAAGTGCAGTTTGCCATGAGAGGCAGTCTATGCAGGGCTGGCGAAGTGGGCAGTAAGAAGAATTTACTCAGTCAAGGATAATGGTAGAGGTAAATGTATATTCAGGCCAGGTGCACTGTCAAGAAGGACAGCAGGTGAATTTCCAAAAAAGAAATCACGCTGTCAGGGTGAGGGATTAGGGTCTTCATAAGTGTTTGAGGTTTGGAAAAACAGTCTAGGCAGCAAACGTGATTATCTAAGGAATGTCTTTTTCTGGATCATCAAACAGCTTGTCCCGGGGGCGCCTGCATTGTATCTAAAATTATATGCTTAAAATTGCAATTTGACAAGACCCTTTGCTAGGGCTTACACACAACCTTTACCTTCAGTTAAGAAGGCCGAGGCACATTAGCTTTTAGAGAAGATGGGGCAGGGAGGAATGAATGGGCTTCACATCAAAGGTTTGCTCTTTTCCTGTGTAACTTTGGTCAGTGTTGCTATATTGTGTTATGAACACTTGGCATGACAGCTTTAACAGAAGTGCCCTTCTGCTAAGAATTTTAACACTTTTATTGCCAATAGGTAGCCACCACATGACTTAAAAACCAAACACATTCTTTTGTTATGAATTCAGACCTGCTGGTTCTTTGCTTCTCTAGATATGGCTTGAAAAAATTCTGAGACAAGAAATTGCTACTGCTTTTAAAAATGCCAGTCCCCATAGCTGATTCACATGTTCCCTTGGTGACACATGTGAAACCTCCTAAGTGATTGTGGTAGTGAGGAAGGCGCTGCGTGGTTCAGAGTGCATCAAGAGAGTTACAGGGAAAGAAAGGTGGTAGAGGAAGTGTGGCCCCACAGGAGCTTTCTGTCCACATTTCCACCTGTTGAAATCAGAGACCAATTTGATTAGAAATGACTAGGGACAAAACTGCTCCCTGAAACATAGTTTACTATCAAGGCATTACAATTGATAAGCTGTTAAGTAGATATTATGCAGTTCAAATTAATTTTAATACTGTCACAGGTTCCCAGGAACTGGTTTCTACGTGAGGAGAGAAAGGATGTACCAAAATGTGATAAGTGGGAATCATTCTTCTGTAGGGGAAATTCCAGAAAGAGAGCTAGTGATTTAGAACAAATTATGATGCCTATTTTTCACAGAAATTCAATTTCAATTTTCTAAACATTAAATTCTTTTTTTTAAAATTTTATTTAGAAAGAAAAAAACAACCAAACAAAACGGAAAAAGGGGTAGCAACAATACAGAATTCCAAAGGAAAAAAAGAAAAGAACAACAGCAACAACAAAAAACCACTAAGAAATCACTAGTTGATAAATTACATACTGTCATCTTGGAAATAGTTGTTCAAGTTACAAAGTAAAGCATACCAAGTACACATTCAAACAGTGAGACTATTAACAGTTCTGCTCAACAATCTAACAAAAACAGTAGTGTGGTCACCTATCTTCCACACTTAAACATACATGCGGTTATATCCTTTAGAGCACTTTCTTTTGCTCTCTCATTTACAGTAGCAGTTATGCATTATGGGTTTTATTACTCCTACAGTTCTTATTACTTTTTTTATTTTAAAGAGAATAAAACAAAAGAGGGCAGAACAAAGCAGATCAGAACAGAACAACATAAGCAACACAACACTTTACAACAAGACAACCAGACATTAACAGTAGCTGTCAAAATATCTCTTTCTCTGCTATAGTTAAGCATAGTTTCAGATACAATAATATGAAACATAACACAATAGTATAAAACCATTCAAGAGAATGAAAGAATTATAGGACATTCTTAACCAAATAACTATGATCAATAGCTACTATAATATCTCATTTTGAAAAGATTTGTTTATACTATCACATATATTAAAATCCCAATAAGACACAACACAATGGAACTGCTGGTAATAGCAGAGTAGAAGCATGGTAGGACTTCTAAGGAAGACGATATTAAATCAGCAATGGCTGCCATAATGTTTTGTTTTCTTCAAAACTGCTGTTCATACCATCACCCATAATAAACTCAAACAAAACAGATTAAAACCATTCCAACTGATAAATGAAAACATTGAAAGGCTTCAAAGCAATGAAATGGGGAATCATGATTACTATAAAATCTTATATACTCTTACCAACTCTCATACTAGGGAGACTATACGGTATTTAAACATGTGTGTTTGGTTTATTTTGCTTATGAGTATGGTCTCAAGTCGTGTCCATTTATTTATAAATATCTCAATGTGATCATTCTTTATAGCTGAGTAGTACTCCATTGTATAAAAATACCACAACTTTTTAATCCATTCCTCAGTTGATGGGAACTTAGGTTGTTTCCAAGATCTGGCTATTACAAATGGTGCTGCTATGAACATGGGTGCACATATATCACTGTGGTATGATGTTTTCAGTTCTTCTGGGAATATGCCTAGAAGTGGAATAGCTGGGTCAAATGGGTCTTCCAAACCCAGCTTTTTGAGAAATCTCCAGACTGACCTCCACAGTGGATGCACCAATCTACACTCCCACCAACAGTGCAGAAGAGTTCCTTTTTCCCCACAGCCTCTCCAACACTTGTTGTTGGTAGTTTTTTCTATCCTGGCCATTCTTTCTGGGGTGAGATGGAATCTCAGTGTACTTTTAATTTGCATTTCTCTAATGACTAATGATGATAAACATTTTTCATGTATTTATTTGCCATTCTTAATTCTTCATCTGAGAACTGTGTATTCATTTCAGATGCCCATTTTTGGACTGGGTCTTTGAATTTCAAGGGTCTGATTTTTAAAAAATTCTTTATAAGTTCTAGACAGAAGTTCTTTGTCTGAGGGACAATCCATTAAGACTTTTTCCCAATTTGTGGGTTTTCTTTTTACTCTGCTGGAAATCTCTTTTGACATGCAGAAACTCTTTAATAAGATATGGTCCCAGCTATTGATTCTGGGAAGTATATCTCATGCAGTTTGATTCTTGTTCATGAATTCTCTACCTACCCCTATATCTTCGAGGTTTTTAACCTACTTTGTCTTCCAACATATTTAGTGTTTCTGTTTTAAGATTTAGATATTTGATCCATTTACGTCTTACTTTAGTACATGGTGATAGCCATGGGTCTAGTTTTAGTCTTCTGCATATTGACAGCCAATTTTTCCAGAACCATTTGTTGAAGAGACTGTCATACTTCCAGTGAACATGTTTGGCCCCTTTATCAAAGATAAGGTGGTTGAGTGGGTTTGTGGTTGTGGTTGTATCTTCCAATCTATTCCATTGATCTTCAGGTCTGTTTTTATTCCAGTGCCATGTTGATTTTATTACTGTAGCTTTGTAGTATAATTTCAAATCAGGGATTGTGATGCCTCCTGCCTTGCCTTTGCTGCTTAGAATTGCCTTTGCTACTTGAGGTCTCTTCTGGTTCCAGATGAATTTTAGGAGTGATTTCTCTAGATCTATGAGGTATGTTAGTGGTATTTTGATTGGGATTGCATTGAATCTGTATAGTAATTTTGGGAGAATGGCCATTTTCACAATGTTTGTTCTTCCTATCCATGAACAGGGGATGTCTTTCCATTTTCTGAGGTCCTCTT
>PVJX010016552.1:0-40064 GCA_004027295.1 Dolichotis patagonum | reverse complement strand
ATAACTCAGGAGTAAATAATTTGCACACATATTCACTACTTCACAGTGATAACACAGGACTTCATGAGCTCATCGATTTAAAATGAGGAAATTCCCTAGAATGCTCAAGTGTAACTAAATATATTTAGCACATTATTTTCTGTTTGTAGATAGAATGGAGGCTTAAAATAGCCATTAAATTCAATCTAAGAGAAAAAAAATCTCATAAGCACATTAGACTTAAAGTTGCAAATCTTATTTTTAGGTAAAATGAATATTACTCTCCATTTAATTTTTGAAAATAAATGATCACTCACCATAAATTATTTTAAAATAAATATACTCAGTTTGTAATCTTATTTATGTGATACGAAGTTCTCTATTTTGATGAAATTATTTATTATATTTTATGCACACATAAAAATACAATTTTAGTATTTTACATATTTAAGTCTTCATAATCCAAGAAATTCACAATAAACACTTTTTTTTATTTTAAAGAGAATAAAGCAAAACAGAACAGAACAGAACAAAGCAGATCAGAGCAAAACAATACAAGCAACACAGGACTTCAAGACAACAGGAAATCAACCATGGCTACCACAATGTCTCCTGTTCTCCCTGAAATAGTTGTGCATATCTTCACACACAATGAATTCAAACAAAACAAAACAATATAGAATTTTGCCTTGATCAAAGCAAAAGAATGAAAAAGTTACAGCTTTCAAAACCAGACAACAGGAAAATCAACAGTGGCTACCGTAATGTCTCTTGTTCTCTTCAAAATAGCTGTCCATATCTTCACACACATTAAAATCAAATAATAGAAAACAGAATAAAACCAATCAAAACAAAGAACAAAAGCACTATTGGACTTCAAAAAAGATGATAGAAAATTAGCAATGGCTACCATAATGTCTCATTTTCTTAAGGTAGCTGTTCATACCATTGCATGTAATAAAATCAATTCTTGTAAATCCTTTAGGAGAAGCTCTCGGAACATATAAGCCTATACATGTACACCCATCCTTTCTGTATTAGAGGGAAAAACAAAGCAAAACAAAGCAAAATACAAGAAAAATAAACAAACAAACAAACAAACAAAAAACAACAGGGTAAATAAGTAACAATAGCAAAGACCCACAAACAATAACAATATAGTCTTTCAAAACAAGATAGTAGGAATATAACTAAAGTTATTTCGCATAGTTATCTTCAAAAAGTTACCCAGATTACCAGATATAAACATGCAAAATAGATCTAGTTCTTGAATGCCAACTGAATAAATGCTTGTTTAAAGAATATATATTGTGAACAATCTGTAAGTCATATTAAGTGCAATTTATTTTGAACATTATTTAATATGCTTTCTTTCAGAATTTTTGTATTATGTCAAAGGCAAAGAAAATTTGAGTTTAACTAGGAATTTTGTCCAAACCTATAGGTTTTTGAAAATTACTCAAATGTTATAAGATGCATCTAACTTATTAGAATTTATACTAAAGGGGCCAGAAATTTAGCTTAGCGGCACAAGTGCCTGTCTGGCAAGCATAAGGTAGTGAGTTCGATCCTCAGTACCGAAAAGAAAGAAAGAAAGAAAGAAAGAAAGAAAGAAAGAAAGAAAGAAAGAAAGAAAGAAAGAAAAAAGAATTTGTAGTAAAATATGGGGCCAGGGATTTAGCTCAGTGGTGCAGGGCCTACCTAGGCAGCATGAGGTCCTGAGTTTGATTCCCATTACCACTCACACAAAAAAATTTACATTAAAATATGAACTTTAATATTTTTTCCAATAACTGTTTATAATTTCCTCTGCTTATATTGTTAAGAGCTAAATGTTTGTACCACCTACTCCCAAAACCATATATTAGAACACTTACTCCTAATGCGTTGGTGTTAGGAGATGTGATGTAGAGAAGGTGCGTAGGGTAAGAAGGGAGTGCTTTTATGAATGACATCAGTGCCTTTAGGAAAAAAAGCCTGAAGAACTCTATGGCACTCTTTCTGCTAGGTGAAGATAAAGGAAGTTGGTATTCTCACCCAGGAAAAATTCATTTTACAACACCTGGCAAAGAAATCTTGTGGCCTAATTTCTTAATTAAGAATGTTCTCTGACATTAAGAAACAAAGAGTGAAACATATCTTTCTGATGCCCATGTTAGTGAGAAGGCTTTGTAATGGCTCTTTTATTTTTGAGGAACATTGGCTCAGGCTGTCACATGAACCTGCCTAGTGGCAATGATCAGGGACCTGCTAAAAATCAACAGAAAATATAAACCAGATTATAACCTGCAACCTGTTTTTCACATTTCTTACAGAGGCTCAAATCTGTGGAGTTGCATCAAAATACAATAGTGGAGCTGAGGCCGGGTAGTATATTAAAAAATGCAGGAATCGATTATTAGATTTGTTCCCACTGTATCTACTTCCCCTGTATCTACTGTAGCACAAATATAGTTTTCCAACACATTAAGTTAAAACATAAGAAGGTAAGTTAAGAGAAGCAGGAAAGAACTTTTAAAAAAAAAATCTGAAATATGATTTAAATGATAAAGAGCTCCGAATTTGAGCTCCATCCTGGGAGAGGGCATTGTGATGAAACTAGTACATGACTTCACAGAAAACAGCTGTAAAGTTAGGGTTTACTTTTGAAAGATAAAAATGAACAAAAGATAATAGACAGTTGAAAAAAATGGGTAAACACAGCAGATTTCCATTGGTAGTTTATTGCTATGACTCACAAATATCAAAAGTATGTTCACACTATTCATGTGTCTGCTAGTATATTACCTGACTTGAATGACATTATTATGTTATAGTGCAAGTACCCAAGCAGACTTTCTCAAATATGATCAGTTTTTGACTAAGAGATGACATTTGAGTTACAAAACGAAGTCAGTAATAGTACTGCCCCAGGAATGCCACTAGATAATATTGCTGAAGGGATCACCATCCTGGCAAGGGACAACATGACATCTCTGGAGAACTAAAAGGACAAAAGTGAAATTGAAGCAATACCTATAAATGAGAAAGGTTAGAAGACCTAAGGTACAAAGAAAAGTAGGAACCAGGTAATAAATTATGTGACTTGGACATGTTTTAAGCAATGGAGTAGTGAATATCTTGATTAGATTTATGTTGTGGTGGCAGCAAATCAATAACAAGGTGCTTGTAGTTATTGAAAAAAAAAGACAGGATGCTTGTCTAAGTTAGGGAACTACACAAGCAGACAGAAAATGAGGAATCCAAGATTTAAGAGCTATCCAAGTGACAGCTGAACACACTGGATAGTAACAGAGCCTGTAAACTAAGGTAGACATAATCGCAAACATCAGCCTCATCTTTCAGTTGGGTTTGTACATTGACTAAGATGTTTAATCTCTGTAATTCTCGATTTATTTTGATTAATTGAAGACAACAGCAGTTATTACTTCTCAAATTCTTGAATTTGTTGTTATATTGTTTTCAAAGTACTTGACATTGTGCCTGGTATAAATCCTGGAAACTCAATAGCTGTTATTATTGTAATTCACTGTACATGCTATTTGTCAGGTGTTGCTTAAAAGAAAAAATTCCAGTGTATGATGAACATGACAGAATTTACCATCAGTTTTATATAAATGTTTCCTCATAGAATTTTTATTTTAATTACAATTGTCATATTGCATAAATTAGAAATGGAAGAAAAATATTTTCCTAAAGTTGAAAAAATACTCATTCATTGTTGGGTTGTTCAAATGTACTTTACTTCTCATAATCTGTACTGACAATTTTCATTTGAGGCTTAAATATTTGTATATGTATTCATGGATTGTGCATACAATGGCTACAAAACCTGTTCTTTAATCCTGAAATAAGAGCAACCCATTCAGGACCCCTTCTGTCTCTCAGACAGAAGCCTTCTTTCTTTCAATAAATATATTCTGCTCTTAACCTCTGTTGTTCCTAAAATTCATTCTTTGATTTTAGAGAACATGAACTCATACCAGACATTTAGTAGGTTGGGAGATTCATTATCCTATGTCACTTGGGGGTCATCTACCAAGTTCTTTGGATAGAGACATGGGAAACACAGTGTCAAAGCCCCTTACTCCTTTGGAATGCATTCCAAGCACTGGAAGATGTTCAATCATTCTATGTTGAAAAAGAGCCACTTGATACTTCTGTGCCCGTGTGTGTGTGGTCAGCTAACCCCTAGCATCAACACAGAATGTAGAGGGAAGTATCAATTACGATGCTACTTGACAACTAGAAGCATAGTACAAAAAGAAAGGTCAAAATTGTCTTATCTTCAAACTTTTTTAACATTAAGAAAAATAATTCTTATGCTCAAGGTATAATTATAATCCTTAGGAGACTATCCCCATTCGTAAGTCTCTGCCTCTCAATGACTTAAGGCAAATTAAGCCAGAACTAGAAAAATTTTCAGATGACCCTGACAAGTACATGGATGTCTTTAGAGGATTTACTGAAACCTGTAAACTCTATTAAAAATTTTAAATCAAACATTGACTTCTAGCTATTGCATTTGGAGATGAATGTCATATTGTTAATTTTAGACAACAAGAAGACAGACAACTGTGGAAACTATCAGTTCCCACTGGGACACAAGCAGTTTTTACCAAAGACCTCTACTGTCCTAGTAACCGGGCAGGAGATTAGAGCAGAAGATATTTTCAAATGTGTATTCTTGAAGGTCTAAGAATGACAAAAACCAAGACTTCTGGTTATTTTCAATTGTCAGCTATTTTTCAGGAGACAGATAAAAATGCCTCTGATTTCTCAGATTATTTACAAGAGCCACTAGTAAAACATACTTCCCTAGATTCTGAATCAATAGAGGGACAAATTCTACCTAAAGACATGTTTATTACCCAGTCTACACCAATATTAGAAAAATTATAAAAGGTAGTGTTATGCATTGAGAATTGGTGATCAACTTAACGCCAGCTGGATTACATCAGCGTGGCACTGAGCAGAGATGTTTCACCTGACGAAAGTTGCCAGCATAAATGGAGACATGGAGAAGGAGAAAGAAGAACATCGAGGGCGTTGAGGCATTAGTGCGTTGAGACATTGTGAGGTCTATGAGTTGCTGTTTGAGTCTTTAGGTTCTCCTGGAGAAGATCTGGTCCTCACATTGAGCATTGCTTCCTGGCTCCAGAGGGGAAGACATGTGCTGCTTGGTCTCCAGGATGGACTTGTCATGCTGGCTTCTGGCATGTACTTGACTGTGCTTGTCGGAGGAGGAGCTCGGGGCCTCCACGTTGCTGAGGATGGCTGTGGTGCTTTTCAGGGCAGCCCTGGTCTTTGTTGTGAGTGTGACTTCTTGGCTCCAGTGTAGAACCCTCAACCTACCAGCACAGCTCCTTCACCCTGCTGGCATAGACTTCCTAGTTTGCACCTCTGACCTTTGGGCCTTCCCGGCATGGATCCTTAAAAGACTCTTGCATGAGTCCTTCTTGTGAGCTCTAGACCTCCAGATGGACTCATGGGAGGCATTGTCATGAGCTCTGGGTCTTTATCTGGACTCATGTGGGACATTGCTGTGGGATTTAGGCCCTTGACTAAATATTCTATGTCTGCGGTGTTGTGAATAGATTTCCTGCATTTTCTTGTGTTAACTCTGGGTGACCATCATAAAAATAATATTATAAACTACATGTCCTGATTCTAATTGTTCTCTGCACAGCCTCTGACTATAGCAGGTAGACTTTGCTCCAGATAGTTCACTTGATACTTTCGTAAAACTGCCTCCTTAATATTCCATATTTGGGAATGGGAGAAAGCCAAAGAGAGAAAATAAAGAGACCAAAATGTAGCTGTCCTTGTTGTAGCCTTAAAAGAAACAGACTTTAAGGCTGATTATCAGGCTTCAAGAAGAACTCAAGGCCTAGACCCAGCTGCTACTGCTGTGTAAAGCCAGGCCACCTTTAGAAGGACTTAGGAGGCCCGCCAAGCCATGCCTGACTGTGCAAGCTGCCTCTGGAAGAAAAGCTGCATTAAGAGGCATAGACCCAGGACTCAGATTCATCTTCCCAGGTGGTCCAGCAGGACTAAAGGGCCTTGGGGCACTCTGTCTCCTTCCTCTGCCCAGACTGTCATCCTGTCATCTCTACCTGTCATCTCCAAGGAGGAGCCCTGAGCAATCATGACAAAAGGTAAAAACCAGCCTACTGCTAGACATTGGCATGTGTCTCTTTCTCCTTCTCAACTTTGGTCTTCCAGTCACCTCATTAAACAGTTGCCAAAATATATTTTGCTTAAGCTGTAATTGGAATAGCCTTCTCTTCACCCATTCCTTTTAGTTATTCGTAAAAGCCCAACTCCAATATTTATCCTGTTTAAATACTATCGATCCAAGTTGCCAACATGATGCTTTGACTGGATTTTCCAAATACAATACATATTGTTGTTTATATATAAAAACTTAAGAGAGTTTTACATTTGTCCAAATAATGCATTAATCTGGTTCTCATAAATTATCAAAAATTTAGACATAATTATAACTAAAGCTAGAGGGATTTATGACAAAATGTCAAACTTCATCAATAAAGGGACCTAAGTGTCAATGGGTTAACATTCCTATCCCTTAGAAACAGTCTCTAAACTAATCTGTTAGTTCTAATACTCGTGTTTTGAATATATATGCCTTTGCATACACACCTTGATTATACATGCTTTGATTAAAATTTGTTCTTACTTAAAAGGTGCCAAACCAAAGGCATCATACAAATAAAACCAATAATAAATGTGCCAAATTCCTTTTAGAATCCTTTTCTTGAGATCCACCAGATCTTTGCAGAAAAAAAGGTGATATGACAGATATTGAGGCCTTAATTAACTATACTCAACAGACCTTAAATGACTCCACAGCTGATCTCTCTTTTAAATAAAAAAGTAAAATTAATGAGACAGGGCATCCTCCAAAATCACATGGCATTAGATATTCTAAACACAACAGGTAGTGATGCAATTTTACAAATAAATATTTTGTATACTCTTTATCTTTTTGCTAATGTTTCAGTTGTTCAAGATTTTAGACAACAAATCAATGCTATGTCAGTATCTAAGATTCCTTAGACCTTATCCTTACCCTCCTTATGAAAAGGCATTATTAGCTCCTTTTTGAAAATCTTTGGTAACTATATTCATAGTTACCCTGTTGATTCTATTATTTGTTTCATATATACTTAATTGCCTCTTTGACTTTGTCTCCACCAGGCCCGACTTAAAGCTGTATGCCTACCCAAGATGAAAATGTCTGGTGTCTATTGAGTGCCATTAGATAGAACCTCTACAGAGTATCCCTGACTGCAGATCAACAATTAAGTTCCCCCTCAGCTTGAAGAAGCCAGATCAGCCATTGCCCATTAGTATCTCAGGGCATTTCCTGTTACTTCTTCAGGGAGAGGAATGTTACAGGCAGCTGAGTTATTTAAAAATATTACAGGTAGTCAGATAGGACTGGACCCTGCATATAGCCAGTATGGATACCTTGCAATGTTGGAGGAGACAGGCTCCGCCCACTGTGGGCCAGATCTCAAGACAAAAGAAAAAACAAATGCAGCCCATCCTAAGTATAAACATCAGGGATTGATATTCTAAATATGTAGGGACCACCTTGAGGAAGCCAGGAATCACCATCCCAAGCCCCGACAGGAAGAGTCACTGCTCTTTAAGCAGGCCCACTTTCTACATAACTTGCTTCCGCATTTGTTCCCCATTTATTCAAATTTACCTGAACAATTATTCTTATTGACAGGCCACAGTGCTGTCCCACCTTATGCCCGTCTGCCTTGTGAGTTCCCCTGTTTTCCCTGTCTTAGACTTGTCTCATTTTGTGGTTTTGCTCTATAAAAGTCCCTAGGAAAGACAGGGTCCTGGGCAGCCCAATTGGGACCCCTTCTGTGTCTCAGAGAGAAGCTTTCTTTCTCTCAATAAATATTTTCTGCTCTTTAAAAAAAATCCTGAAATAAGAGTATTTTGAGAATATTAGTAGTAGGGAATGTGAAATTCATAGACTCAATGATGATTTTTAAAGAAGAGTTTTTAAGAAATATAATAAACATTGTGAGCATATTGTATGTACAATGCTTTCTTAGATTTTTCTTTAGACATCACAGTGTAGAAAACCCACATGATTCCTGCTTTTCTGATAACATGTAAACTTCTGTTTTCTAAAGATTTCTTTTAATATTGTGTAAAAACTTTTGGTAGTATGTTAAGATAGAGTTTCAAAATTCTCTATTTTGTAGGGGCTGGACACCCTCAAGTAACTGCAGAAGAAATTAAATTTCTGCATACTGTGCATGCGTTGCTGGTTAAATGTTCCCTCCTCTCAGATTGATCCTCTGCTCATGTTCCATTTATTTGTTAAAGAAATGATTTTCAAAAACAAAGATGAATGTTCTTTAAATATTATTGGCCATATTTCATCTCTTAAGCCACAAAGAACATACAATTAAATTTTTGGTACACTATTTTAATTGATGTGAACTCCAAAAAGAATTAACAGATATTGCCCATGACTACAGTATAAACTTGAATATTATATTTTACTTTTAAATTCTAAATTTAATAATTATTTTACTATTAGAGAAAACTAATATATTCCAAGTATGTGTCTATCAGGAATGATCAAGAAATGCAGTGAATGTTAGTTTTTTAAAAAATGTATAACTGTAAAAGACACATTGTCATTAATCCTTCCTCCCGAACAAATATTTCCCAACTTATTCCATTATTGTTGTTGACCATTAAGGCAGTTCTGGAAGTTCTTTCTCCTGAATGTCTTTTGTCCTATTGGCCTCAATATCTGAATCTATTTAAACCACCTTCTTATGATTATTTTGACTTTGAGGGAGAGTCAGCAGCCCCATCTTCTTAGATCTGCAATATAAAGTGGATAAGGCCACATCCTAATATTTTATCAAGCCTATCTTTATGCTAGTTGACACTGGCAGCTTATTTTTTTAACCTTGTATCATAAGCTTTTTAAAACAAAATACATACAGCAATGTGAAGGATTGTTTGTGCTGTATTATTCTTACCATTAGGGAATAGCTCTCTAAGGGGGCTGATAGTTCAGCACAAAAATATATATTTCTTTTACACATTTTTATCAATGGAATTACACTATAGATTTCAACTTAGACTAGAGCTAAAGGTGAATGTTGATACTGCCAGTTTTATTTGACTGAGATTCCAGCAAACTTCCTAAAATGTTTACCTGTGTTGTTGCAGGAAATAGTCCAGAATCCTTAGATTCATCACTTCCTAATCTCTCAATAGAGATGGAATTTTCTAGGCTCTGCCTCCTAAGAATTTCTGGCACTTAAAATCACAAAGCAAAATGAGATATTTTCATTTTGCTCCCAGTGGAAATATCTTACTTTTGCAGAAGAACTTTTAAAAAAAAATCCCACAATGATAATGGAGAATATTAGTGAATTTATGAACCATGGCTTAAAGTGTCAGAATACACGACCAAAGGGAAAGAACACTATATGAAACTTGTGAAGCTTTGAAAGTTATGATTACTGACAAGACTATGAAGATTTCAATGATTTGAATAGAACACAATTTTTTTAAAAAGTGAGAAAAGATAGTGGGGGTAGAAAAAAGAAGTAAGATTTCTATATTGAGGAGAGATATTTTAGATTGTGCTTAAGGGATCTTACGTCTTTGAGATTTTAAAAGTTCTTTCAATCAACATTCAAAACGGCATCTGCCCTTCTTCCAATTAACACTTTTGGTCAGATTTAATACAATGGATCTACTATTCATCTATTTATCTAGAGCATGTATACTTTAACCCAAAAGTTAAGAATATCTCACCTTTTCTAGGAAGGAATATTTGCTACTGGGAGATAATATGTCCCCCACTGAGATTAAATGGTAAAGATAGATAGCCTTATCTGTGTAGTTGAAATTTTGTGTATCTTCTACTTGTAGTGCCTCTTAAAATGTAATAATCACTCTAAAAAACAATTAAATACATACTAAGGACTTGAGATATAACTTAGTTGGAAGCATTTATCTACTTTGTAGAAGTCTCAGAGTTTAATTCCCAACAACAGTGATGAGCAAAGATACTTTAAATCATATGCTAATTTTATTAAATATTACCCACAAATGATCTGAAGATTTTAGCTAAGCTGAAAATAAACAAAGTGTTTTTATTTGCAGAGTCACTTACTAGAATTTAAACGGATAGATTGTACATAAGCTAGAGTTTTATTATAGAACAATAAAATATTTTAGATGCAAGACTCCTTCAAGCATACATCTCACCTTCAGCTTTACTGGATACTCATTTTGTTAAAAATGACTACAGGTAGTCTATGATCCTAATCTCACTATTAGTTCAATTAACTACCTGTGTAATCTCATTCAAGTCATTTAACCTTAGGGTGACTATAAAGTTTTCATATGAATACTCTTGAAAGTCAAATATTTTTTTCTTTCTATTTTTACTATCAGATTTCCATAGGTCTGAGCACCAAAATCTATATACTGACATCAGAAAATCAAATCTTATATATCTTTGTCTTTATTTGAATCAAGTCCTCAATACATTATTCATTGTAATATGTATCACATCAGTCCTAACCCACATAAGAGAACCCATTGGTCTAAGAACACTAGAATTGACCCATATTATTATAGTTTTCCTTTTCAATGACTAAAAGGCATCCTGGATTATGGCAGCTTCTGCTGAGTTGGATTGCTCAATGTCTGATTGAAAGTAGAGGCATTTGCCTAACTATCTCTGTGTTAAATGGTGTAATTAGGAAACAGAATTTGACACAATTTGAACACAAATGTGAATTGTGCTAAGTTTATCTAATCAACTCTTCAATTTGAAATTTAGTGGGGCTGCTCAGGGAGTTTCTCCTTGAGATCCAAAGTGTTCCTTATCTGTCTCTAAAGGTATTTCTTCAGACCTGTTATTCAGTTGTTGATGATGTATGCATAAGGGGAGACTAAAAATGTTTCCCCTTATCACAAAAAAGATCAGCCTAATCCCTGCAAGGAGTAAGTTACCTACTTAGGGTTGCTTCTTTTCCAGAGTCCTGTGAAAATCATGGGAAAAATGAAAGTCTCATTTACAAGTGTAAACTATAACAAACATTTGAAATGTAACAGTCTTGATTGGAATAACAAATAAAGAAAAATTGAAGGACTATATTTTGTACACCTCAGAAATTATTGGAAAGGATTTTAGAATCATAGAATATTGAATCAATTTGTTTACTGGTCTCTTTTACAACAAGAAATAAGAACTGAAGAAATATTCTTTAAAATATCACTAGAATAGACTATTTTGGCTTCTCATTTTGGTCATATCGTGATATTCAGAAATAAATAAAGAAGATTTTATTTGAGAAAACCTAAATAAAAGGAGAACTCTTGAAAAGATTGAAGTATAATACCCAGAATAAAAGTAGTGAGTCAGAAATCAAATTTAAGATGTACGGAAATAGAGCTGAGCTCCAGAGAACATATGGGTTTGCAAAGCCTTGTTTTTATTTCTCTGACCACAATACCTGATTTAATACTAACTCGCTGCATGTATGCTGGATTAATATCCTGAGAAATGAAGAAAGTAACTTGCAACAGTCATTAATTGCAATTCAGATAACTGCAAAATATTTCATCATTTCCAGTGAAAACATTTCATGAAAAAGATTTACTAGCCTAATGAGTTGAATCCATGTTACAAGACCAATAAATCAACTGCAGCTAAAGAATAGAGACTTTAAAAGTACTGGCAGTGAGATTTGAAGATTTTGATGGATTGATTGTGGAAAATAAAATTCGGTGCTTGCACTTGGAATTAAAGAAGTATGGTTTCAGTTCAAATATTTTGTAGAAATCCCACTATGTTCAAGTATGTTTTCACCCAATAAAACAGAGGACTTGAGCAAAGGAAAACATGAATGTCTATTTCTCCTCTAAAAGGAGCCCAATTAAATATTATTCAAACTGAATTAGATATTATGTATTTAAAATTTAGTTGGTTCAATTTATTTCTGAAATTATGCTAGTTTAAGTTCCATCATATTCCAAATACTATTACAAAACTGTATGTTCAATATTTTATGTTTTATGTCATATGCCACCAAGTTATTCCACATTATTTTTACATAAAATTCTGGCTTGCAATATATTTAAGAATATTTTGATATTATAAAATGGACAACACAGAAGGATAAATGGCAAGGTTAAATTTTAATTATGACCTTATAGTTAGGTTATATTTTATCTCTCTTTATCAGTAAAGATATAAAATGTCTTCAACAATGTTTTATTAAATTAACACATTTTGACATGTAGTTTATTTTTGCTATTGCTTAATTTTTCTGTCATCTTTCTATGATTTTTCTGAGTTCATTCTTATTTAGTCAGCAACTCCCATCAATTGAAATGTTCATCACTTATTTAAAATTCAATTGTGCCATCTCTTTTTGTTGTTTGTGTTTGGTACCTGGGATCAAACTCATGACCTCGCGCTTATCAGGCAGGTGCTTAAGCCACTGAGCTAAATCCTCAGCCCCTAATAGTGCAGTCTCTTAAGACATTCCATCTATTTCATTTCCTCCCTAAATTTAAAACTAACTCACATTTGTGAATTCGTATCTCAAGCATGGTTTATGTTTATTTTCCAAGTTTATATTTTTCCTGTAAAAATATTTTAGTATTTTCGACCAGATAAAATACTCAGAAAACTTCCATTATGCAATCTTGTTTTATTTTTAATACAATAAACTTTGGGAAATATATTTGGTAGTCAAGCTATTCAATAACATATATTTTGCTGACTAATCACTCAAAATTTGTATGTAACAGAGGAGATATTTCTGTTCCTTGAAACTGCTACACTTTACTAATCATTTTTGTCTCATTAGTATTTTTTGCATTATTTTTTTATATCCAGGTCAATACCAAGCCAATTAAATTTTGCTATAATGATATTCTCTTGTTTTGTTCTCTGGCACTATAAGACAATATCTGTTTTTGGTCATTTCCTCTTTTTTTTTTTTTTGGATACCTAGAATTCAACTCAAGGTACAGGTGCTGTGGCATTCAGCTATAGCTCCAGGCCCTATTTTTCTTATATTTTAAAGACTGTGATCGTACATGTTGTTTTAAGACTCTAAAACTCAAGAGTACAGATTAACACAGCTAAGCTGGAAAACAAAATTATAGTGCTACATAACTTTTATTATATTATTTCAAAATAGACTGTGAATTATTTTGCATTAGTATTTGGTTTTCAATTTCGTTCCCTCAAAAGAGTTTGAAATTCTATCTTCCATACCTGTGAGCATCTTTATTTGAAAAAAGACTTTTATAGCGATTTGGGCTATGTTCACTTGCCCCAATGACTCTTGTGCTTATTTAAAAAAAAAAGAACATATTGAACACAGTCACATACATAATGCAAGACAATCTGAGGACACAAAGAAAATGTGATGAAATCAAGAAATGCCAGAAGATAGAGGAATCATGGATTACATTAGTTTTATGACCTTCAATAAGACCTAACACTCATATTTGGACTTCAGACCTCCATGCTTGGGATATGTGAAGTTATGTAAATCCATTGTTTTAGCCACCTGGTTTGTGCTACCTTGTTATAGCAGTACCAGGAAATGAACACTGTATTATTTTTAGATCTTAGGGTCTGTCATTTACAATGCATGGATTTAGTGTCATTGTATACATCCATTGTGGTATATATCCCTTTGACTGTGATGGTCTTCTGAAATTTAACTGATTTTCATAATAATGATATTGTGAGAATCTCTATTTTTCTGTTGTCCCTTAATTTCCTATTGATAATTTATTGTACATAGCGGTCTTGAACATGTAGACATCTTCAAATTACCTTTTTTAACAAAAATATTATGCTATATGCAGGGCTACTATTTTATATTTAATAATAACAGTTGTCTTTTGGACTCCACTGGAATCAGTTATTTAATTTTTTTATGTTCCAATTTTTTATTAATTAAGATGATTGATACATTTTAAGTACAATCACATTAATCATAAGGAATTTTATCTGTACATGATATATCTTAATTCTTCACTTTTTTTCCATTCTCCCACTCTCACTTTGACCCCTCTTCCCCTCCTTATTTATAAAAGCTTTTCCTATTTTTTCTTTCTTTTCTTATTATTTTTCTTTCTCTTTCTCTGTTTCCCCCTCCCTCTCGCTAGTTCCTCTTTCCTTTTGAGTGTTTTTCTTATTTTACAATATCTATTATATATTTTGGTCATTATTTACACTTTTGCTTTCTCACACCACAGAAACAATGTGATATTTATACATATTTATTTCACTTAAGAATATAGTCTCAAAGGTCATCCATTTAACTAGAAATGTCTCAAGTTTATCCTTTGTGGATGAAAAGTTTTCCATTGTATAAATAAAGCACATCTTTATCCATTCATCAGTTGATGGGCATTTGAGATATTTCCAAGATTTAGCTATTAAAATATGTGGTACTATATACAACTATGCATATATCACTGTGGTATGATTTTTAATGCATTCAGGAAGATGCCAAGAAGAAACATCAAATGGAAACTCTTGTTTTAGTTTTGCTTATTTGTTTCTTTGGTCAGCGGATTATAGTTATCTGAGGAATCTCCACACTGATTTCCACACTGATTGCACCACTTTACACTTACAATCAATTTAATTAACTGATTTTATATTTTCAATAATTTTAGACACATTTCTCTTAAGAATTCTAAATCTAATTTTATAGTAAATTTTTAAAAATCTAATTTTATAGTACTATATTAAGAGTAAAAAACATATTTCTTATTTCTATTCACATGAAAGAAACAAATTTATAGTTAGCCACCTACTAAATTACAAAAGATACCTACAACACAGAAAAAAAACCTGTAAAAGTAAGGTAATGCAGGAAAATGTAATTACTTTGCAAATGTTCACAAAATAAAATAGTAAACAATAGACATTTTGTTTTTAAAAATAAACGATGTTAATGTCACTATGTAAGATTTTTAGTAGCTTCACTCTTTTTTTCCCAGAAAACTTTTGAGGCATTTTAAACACTGAGAAACAATTCATACAGATTTTAATCCTGAGGTACAATCTTGCTTCATTTTAGTGACTTCCCCAAGGGCTTTATTCAATCCATATGCAACTTCTTTTATTCTTCAATGATATGCAAAATGCACTGTAGGACATTTGTACTTACTAAATCAATTCAGCATTTAAGCAATTTTGGGGGTTTTAGTAAAACTTGCTATTCTGCTGACTCTTCATAAGTGTTTCTTTATTTCTCAATAAATGACAAAGAAGTATGGAAAAATATACTAGCATAATATCAGGATCATGGAACTTACCAGAAACCTCACCAGTAAAGTGTTCTTACTTATTCTAGTGAGAATATTTTTAGGAATACCTTTTACGTATTTCTCTTCAGTATCAATAAGGAGTGATTATGTACAATAACCTTCATTTAGGAGAAAGCAGCCAGTGGCAATAATTGAAAACTCTAAAATCAGTAAAGATGAAAATCCAGTCCATTTCTATCACCCTCCTCCCAGTGTATTTATCAAATGTTTATTATTATATCATTTCTCTTACCATTGGATTGGAGCCATATCAGACAGTTTTCGTATCTTGACACATTGCTTAATGTTGTATATGTGGACTTTTTTCTGACTTCATTTAGTATGATTTTGAAGTTCATCCTTTGTGTGTGGTATACCAGTAATGTTTATTTTTTCATCAGTGAGAAGTGTTTTCATTGAACAGAAATAATATATTTTTATCCATTTGTTTGTTGATGGACATTTCAGTGATTGTCAGATTTGAACATTGTAAATACGTCTTAGATTTTTCTTTATTTTACACATTTAGAAGAGCTAGCCCTTATGTTAGTAATATGCTTAAGTTATTAAAAAAAGCTGCCGAGTACTTAATTTCACTGAATAGTTTTGAAATGTATAGGCCTTTAATTTACTCCAAATATCCACTTATGAATTAGTGATTTCAGAAAAATTTCATTTCTAATTTTAACCTACAGAGCCCTTTAATTTTTAATAAATACCTCCTAATGTGTTTAGTGTTTAATGTTACATTATCTGTTGCTAGTCAAAATATTTGTACACTTGTTCATCTATTTTCCTATTTATAATTGAATTTTTCCTTTATAAATTCAGCCTATAAATCTTTTCTGATATATATACATATATATGTAGTGATTATATCTCTCATTAGATGAGATGAATTGTATTTTCAGAAAGTTCTTGTCTGCTCCTTTTATTTTTTAGCTTTTCAGTTAAGAATTATGATACATTTTGAGTTAATATTGTACATACTGGGAAACAAATGGCAATGTCCTTAATCAAATACATATCTTAAACAGATATTTAATTATTTGAAAGTTGTTCAAAAAGTATTCTTCCCTTTTACAGAGTTGGTATCTCTGCTAATACTTAATTTGACCAGAACATATGAATCTATGTCATTATTTTTTTTTGTGTTCCAAATACTTATTGTATCTTGATTACTAGAACTCCATTATAAGTACTTTAAGTCATCTAATATTTTTCTTTTGTTTAATAATTGTACTTGGTTGTCACTTTATATCCAAAAATGTTATTAATTGGTGCTACATTGAATCTACAGTTATTGACAACTATTGTGGGAACAGCTATTTAGATAATGATAACTCTTCTAATCTATCAATATATTATAATCCATGGTTTACTTATGACTTCTATCAACACTGTCATATACTTCTTAATTCAAAGATTTTTCATTTTCTTTCTTAAATATAAACCAAAGTTTATGTGGGCATCACTGTAAATAACAATTTGAAAGTGATTCCATGTATATTTTAGGCTCGTGTGGATTTACAGTTGCTATAAAATAGAAAAAGTATAGGGTTGGCAATCTGACATTTCAATTCTAAAAGTATTCGATGCACATTTTACTGAACTATGAAGTGATTATGATAATAGCTGATTCATTAACTGTTAGGACTAATGTAGATGTTATAGCATATCAAGGACACTATAATATTCAGTGCCCATGTTTGCAAATTGAGGCAAATAACCTCTCCTTTAGAACTTCCACAGAGGTTATATATGCACTTTCACTTTTGATTTCATTAAACAATTTCAATCCCTGCCTATAAAAACTTTCTTATTCACAATCTATACACTTCCTTTATAACTGAAAAATTCATTCACAAAAATACTCCCTTTGGTCTTTTCTTCATATATAATAAATATTTTCACAGCTTCACCTGTTTTTACTACACATATTGTTCTAAAGGTCTATTTTAAAATAATCTTTAAATATTAATTTTAATGCCAGTAGCTTACAAACCAAGAAGAATTAAGAACAAATCATAACACATATCATAGGAACCAAACCCCAGCCCTTTGCAATAATTGTTGATGGGAATAACAAAACATTTTCACTGGATTTAAAAGTTGTGCCTGTTTAAATGACAATGAAATGAACCTTAAAAAAGGAAAACACTCCATTGAACTGAAAAATAAACAGTTAATAGAAAAACCAATACCTTAGGGAAAAATGTTTTCTAATTTCCACTTTTATACCTCCTTTTGCTTTTGATAGATGATGAAAAAGTGAATTCTGAGCAAAAAAACAATAGGGACTACAATAGTAATACAATATTCTCTTTTGCATATCAACAAATGATAAAAATTTTAATATATATTATAAGATGTGCCCAAATGAGCACTGAGACACCATAATTTATTAATCTTACCCTTAAAAGGAACAATAAGAAACACACGTATAGTATTTTCTGTAATTATTGAGTACAATTTAAAACCTTTCAGAGTAAATAAATGAGTATATTTACCACTTTAAATGTAGTTAATGGAAAAAAATTGAAATGATTTTTAAAAATGTTTTTCTGTTACTTATTTTACAAATTTTACAAATTTTGTAGGACGTGGTATAGATGTGCACTGCAACCTAAGTAATTATTCACAAGGATACTACAGCCATTTAAAAGGTTGATTAGAGTCAACCTTTGAATGGGTTGAAAGACTCAAGTATAAAAACTTAACTTTGAATATTCCTATAATACGTATCTTTTTCTTTCTTCTTTAACACTTATAAAAGGATATGCTTCAATTTCTGTCATTTGCTTCCTTTGAAGGAAGTAATAATGCTTTGATTTTATATTGACAATTGAAAAGACATACCAGACAAAAAATTAGTTTAACATATTTTATTCTCAAGAAAAATTCAGAGTTTAGTAGCCCTGAATCGTATCACAATAGCTCCCTATAGAAGGATACACTAAGAAATTAAGCCAGGATTTCAAGGCACTATAGATTTGAGGGAAACTAACCTAAGGAAAGATCTTTGTGTTGTTTGAGAATGCAGACACTCATTGTGCGGTAGCTTACCCTACTGTTACTAGCTGTACTGAAAATAAGAGACCTATTGTTACGGATTAAAAGCTGGTGGTCAATTTAATGGCAGCTAGATTACATCAGCATGGTGCTGAGCCTAGATGCTTCACCTGAGGAAAGTTGCCAGCATAGAAAGAGACATGGAGAAGGAGAAGGCATTAGTGTGTTGAGGCCTTGAGGCATTATGGGTTCTTCTATGTGTTGCTGTTTAAGCCATTGGTCCTTCTGGAGAAGCTCTGATACTCACATTGAGCATTGCTTCCTGGCTCTGGAGAGGAAGTCCTATGCCACTTGGTCTCCAGGATGAACCCGTCACAGTGGCTTCCTAGCATGTGCTCTACTGTGCTTATTGTCAAAGGAGCTCGGGGCCTCCGTGTCACTGAGGATGGCTGTGGTGCTTTTCAGGACAGCCCTGGTCTTTGTTGTGAGTGTTACTTCTCGGCTCCAGCATAGAACCCTCAACCTGTCAGCACAGCTCCTTCACCCTGCTGGCATATACTTTCTAGCTTCCATCGCTGACCTTTGGGCCTTCCCAGCATGGATCCATAAAAGAGACTGGTGTGAGTCCTTCTTGTGGGCTCTAGACATCCAGTTGGACTCGTGGGAGGCAATGTCATGAGCTCTGGGTCTTTATCTGGACTCATATGGGACATAGCTGTGAGATTCAGGCCCTTAGATAAATATTCTATGTCTTCGGTGTTGTGGATAGATTTCCTGCATTTTCTTGCATTAACTCTGGTTGACCATCATAAAAATAATGTTATAAACTCTCCATGTTCTGATTCTAATTGTTCTCTGCACAACCCCTGACTACAATACCTATGAAATTATTGTTACAGGCAAAAAAAACTCTTTACCTAACTTTCATTACACATAAACTAACCAACAAAGGTTATCAGTTTCCTCCCTAATAAGTGAAACATATTATTTTAGAAATGGTGAGAAAAGAGACTGAAGAAAAGCATAAGACAACACTGATGTCTTTGGGCTTTATTGTTTACCCCCTAATCTGCTCCCTAGACATTTCTCCTTTTCAGTACTAAGGACTAAGCCAAAAGCCTTTACAATGAACAACATCCGCAGCTTTTTTAATTAAATTTTTTTTTCTTTTTTTTTTTTTTTTGTAGTGAGACAGTCTTGCCTAACTGGTATGTTTCCCAAAGTACTTGTGATCATACTGCTCCAAGCTCCCATTGTTGGTATTAGGGGCAAGTAAGGCCGCTTCTCCACCTTCTCTGTGCACTTTTATCCCACATTCTATGGTCTAAACCACAAGATTAGATACTTTCTCAAATGGTAATAAAAGGATGCTGTCAACCTAAAAATGGAAAGTTATAACTAAGAATATTATACATTAAAAGGAATTCAATGTACTAGGAGGGAGGAAAGGCAATAATTTAGCAAAAGAAGTCTTGCGGGGTGAATCTTTATTATGTAATTGTGTGGATAAAGGTATTCAGGGCAGTTTAGTATTCAGAGCAAAGCTAACAGTCTCATTCAAAGGTGTTCTCTGCAACCACCCATTTGTCCTTAGAATCAGAGCCCTCAACTTAAAGTATGCTTATTGAAGGGATAAATGAATGCAAATTAGATTAACAACACAGTACTTGGAGCCACAAACTCAAGTGATATATTCAAAAGGAATGTAAAATCATTACATTATTACATTAAATAATATTCTAATAAATTGAAATCTGTGCTAAGGTTAAGAACAGGGAGGGTCAGTAATCTAACAATCTCAATTATCTAGAAATAAGCATGTAATTTCAAATATTCTGAAAAGTAGTACTCCCCTAACCTGATTTAAAATATATTCTGAAAATTAAAGATGAAATCATATAATAATTCTTACCAACCAATAAAAGTGATGTTTTCAAAGTAAAAACAAGAATATAGAAATTGATATATCAAAATAGGTATTTCAGAAATGAACCCATGCCAAAGGGAATGAGGTGAAGGATGTAGTCATCTACAGTGTTTATCAGCAAAAACATAGTCAAGACATTCCATTTTTATAGTTAGCTTACCATGTAAAATAGCGAAGCAAAATTAGCACTCGCCTCATATCATAAAATTAAATTGACATGACAATGAAAAGCAATTTAGAGGAATAATTGAAAGATGTATTCAAAGGGAAAAGTTTAGCACTGATATTTTAAAAATACAATCAAATATGTTTTTCATATTGTACAGTTTTTAAAAATTTACATCAGAGATAGCCAACACCAACACACAGCTGCATACGACTGTTGTCTGCGTTAGGTGATCTAACTGTGCAAAGAACTTGGCAATGTGTTTAGCACAGGCGAATAATATATGTTCTCAGTGAGATTTTTTCAGTGCATTATACAATGATTTTTTTTCTCTTTTATATTACATATGTAGGTAAACACAAGTAATATTTTTTTTGTACCAGAGATGGAACTCATGACCTCACATCAACCATGCAAGCACTTACACTCCTGAGCTGAATCACCGGCAATATAAATAATATTAATGGTATTTATTTTAGTGTAGATATATACAGTAATACGACGGTACTTCGGTTCATGGACACTTCTATTAGAGAATAATTCAGTCTCCGAACAGAGAAGTTGAAAGAATTTTGCTTCCATTTGAGAATTCTATATCTAGTGAAGAGAATGATCATAACCATGTCCCTAGAACCAGGGAGTGAGTTCAGTTCATGATCTAAGGTAGCACTATACACACACACACACACACACACACACACACACAGAGCCACATGCAATGTAAGGAAGTTAGCTTTGAAAGGATATAAAATATCAATTTTTCTATAATTTTACATAACTGACCTATAGAAATTGAGAGGGAAGCACTCACAACAGCAAATTATTATACACAGCTCTCTAAAGGTCTGGGTTGGCCAAACCCTGCATAGTCTAAAGAATAGCCTGGTCACTGACCAACCTCTATTAGGAGGTGATCACTAAGCACTTGATGCACACCCAAATGTTCTTGATTATCTAAGATTTCGACCCAAGCTGTATCTATCTACTTGTAGCAAGGCAGTTTATGCTAGGAGCTTTGAGCACATGTAGTAGTTTGTTAATGAGAAAGTGGAAGGCAGAAGGCACATTCTCATAAATCTTCAGAGAGACAGGACGGAGGAAGACAGAGACAGACAGGGACAGGGACAGAGACAGAGACAGAGATACTTAGTAGATAACAGTACTCAAGGGCACATCTCTTATCTATTATCTAACCCATACATTATGGAAGCCAACCATCCAGGGTTTTCCCCTAGTTAGCAATAGTTCTTGTGCACTATCACACATCATTACTGGAAGTATTAAGTGATAAGTCTAAGACTACTGAAAAAACCAACCTGGAAGCTTCCTCTAGTTCTTTCTTTACTTTGTTCTATGCTCATTTATGTTTAATAATTGTACTTCTTATCATTTTGCTCTAATAAACTGTAGTCCTAAGTATAAAAGAAAGGGTTCAGAGGGAACTTCAGTTTGTTAATTCTTCTCAATCACTATACATTTTATTCTTTATACAATGTCTTATTTTTTGTTAAAATAGTGACTTACAGTTCTTATCTTTGTTCACAGACAGAATATTCACCTGATGTCTGCATGGTGCTAGTTTTCATCTTAACTCCAAGAAGAATGAAAAGGAGGAGGAGATGAAGAAGAAAAAAAGAGAGAGGGAGAGGTCAAGTGAGATGGAGAGGAAGGAGAAAAAGAAAAAGGAGGATTCATTTGAAATTAATGAAAAAGTACGAAAAATGGAATTCCATTCACTGAAATAGACAATGAAGAAAAGTTTTGAAATGAACTTCTGGAAAACTTTTAATTGTTAAAGCTGGACTGAGAATATACACCTAAATGGTCAAGGGCAGAGACTTCTCTAAGCCCTTACAGTGTGTGGAAAGACGGCCACAGCGTCACGATTATGCCACTCACAATGTCAACAGTGCGAAATTGAGAATAGACCCACTCTAGTAACCTTATTCATTCAGCCTTAGAGCAGGGGAAATTCAGAGCACTGGAACAAAATTTGCAAGAGATGAGCATGAGAAAAACCTCTTTCAGATGACAGAATTTAACCTTCAAAGTTTAAACTGTTGAAAAGAGGCAAATCTTACAACTCAGGAAGTTCACATTCATGATAATTAAAGTTTAATCTCAGGTGCAATAAACTTTTAGGACTTAACATTAATTTTAAACATAGCATTATATGATTTGGTGTAATGTTATAATTACAAGGTAAGACATTTTATCATTTACTGTGTAACAAATTGCTGTTGTCCCTTATTTGTACTTTGTTTAATTAAAAAATTAAATGTTTGCTTTTTTTCCTAAGTGTTCACATGCCAGTACATATTTTGTATAAAAAGAAGTGTCTTAGTTCAGCAGAACTTTTCATGATTTTTAATCTTCTTCAGCATTTATGCTGTTTCATTTAGATTAGCTATGACTTTCAAATTATTAATGAAATTTTTTGAAAGTTTCTTAATTTTGAAATTAAACTGATGTTATTCACCATATTAAGATAGCTGGTGAACTTGGGATACTAAGCGCCCTTACAGAGTATAAAAGTCAGCATGGCGAACTTTCAGTTTTTTTTTTAAGTCATGAAACATATTGTCACTTGTTTAAATGGTTATCCTTTGCCCTCGGTCCACACACATAAAATTCTGATTGATGTTGATGAGAGGCATGTGGTTCTGGGGGAACTGCAGTTTGAAACTTTATCGCGTGCTCAGAATTCCATTGAATTCCAGTTTCCGAGGAGAAATACAGTATTTTAAAAGTAGTTCTTCAGGGCTTATTCTTATCCACTGGGAACAAAGTTATTCCTATCCACTGAGAACAAATTTAGATTGCCTATTTTAAATGCAATGCTAAGCTGGAATTGAAAAGATGCAGTATATGTAGTGAATAGCTTATTCCAAATGTATAGTTTCCATTGATTTCAATGCTTAGTTTTATAGCCTTTGGGGCCCTGAGTGTATAACATCTCAGCTCCTTTTTTGAACAGTGATACATTTTATTTAATTTCTAGAAATTCAATTGGTGTGCATATTTGTTTCATTCACGGTAATATTAAAAAGTATCTATATAACTTTCTTTAGCATTTCTACAAAAATTCAGCAACTGAACAAATAATATATTTAAAAATTATTCCTGGATTTCATTTTTAAATATTGACGAAATATGTTTTCTTAAAATATACTCATTATATTTGCTGCTTATTTGGATAAATTTATTTAAGTGCTGGGCAACTAAAATCTGAATATATTCTTACAGCAAGGCATGAAACCTTAAAGAAATAAATACAATTAATTACTAAGATGCAAATGAATGCTTTTTTTATGAGATCCCAAGTACACAAATCTATTATGATATAATATATATCATTTATAACATATAATAAGTAAAACGAATTATACTAATATGAAAAGGCATGTTTAACTGACATTTCTTTTGTAACAGACCTACAATCATCTAAGCATTTAATTACCAAATTAAATATAACTTACAAAAATGTTAAATCTCATTTTATAAAAAAATCAAAATATTTAACATATACAGGAATAATCATATTTGCATTCATAAAGCATAAACATGTTAAAGTTATCTTACATTCTCCTGTTATGACATTTAACAGGTCTTAATTTTGAACATATTAAGCTATACTTAGAGAAAATCCATGACGCTCCTCAGAAAAATCTTTGTCATTTTTCTGCTTTATATTCTTATTAGCACTAAGCAGCTTCAGTGTTCTTGACATTTTATCGAGCATGAGCCTGATAACCCATCTCAACTGTAATAGGAGGAAAGTGCTGAACCAATTATTCAGAAACAGAACTTCTGATACAAGAAGAAGCATGACAGGCAGCCTTTCAGCTGGGAGGAACCCTTCACACTGACAGGGATTTAGGGTGAGTATGCAGAAGTCACAATGAAACTAATGACACACACAATGCAGCAAGTAGAATGCATAACGTGGAAAAGGGAGGAGAAGGGTAAAGCACCACAGAGACAATTCACTTATTTTTAAGTTTTTGTAACACAGGAAATTGATGCTTCTTTAGCTTTAACTGTATGTGAAAAATAAGCACAACTGTCAGAATGCAACTCTTTGCAGGTGAATACAGCTTTGTTATATGGAGTTTTCATACTGCAGGATGCTTTGAAACAAGCCTGACCTCTAACACAATACTTGCAGCAGCAGCACCCTCCACACCTATCACAATGAAAAATGTCTCCCCACAGTTTCAGGTATCCCTGGAGAAAGGCAGAACAAAGCCAGCCCTACTTGTGAACCACTGCAACAGGAAGAAGATGTCATTGATGCCATTTTTATCCACTGAGGACAGTTATTCTTATCCACTGAGATCAACTTGAGATTGCCCATTTTAAATGCTGCTTTCAGGTAAGGTGGAAAGTTAAGATATGCTCTCCTAATTCTGTAATTTTTGAAAGAATATAGTTAAATTTTGAAAACATACACACAGTCTTCATCACTTTCTAAATAAAATTCCAGTTTTTGAGTTAAACATTATTAGCAAATAGGAAGCTTATCTGAACAGATGTACTTTTTCTATAATTTACTATGAGCTGACTTTACAAATTATTGCTTAGATGGCCTAGTTGATCATAACACAGTGAAGAACACAAAACTTAAAATAATTTCAGCAGCTGAACATTCGGGGTTTTGGTCTTAGTAGTACTGCAGCTAAACATTAAGTTACTAAGGAAACTAGAGAGGTAATAAATCAAGAAAAATGAGATTACTGTATAGCAAAGAATGACACAATGTTACATGGCACATACTAAAATTAAATAGGAACTCTAAATCCCTGAAACTTGGAAGGAATTGTAGGGAATAATTTTATCTGTCATTTTCCTTGACAAACAGAACATTTCTGAGGGGTAATATGCCAGGCACGTGCAGAGAGACACATCTTAGACTGTGAAGTACTGGAAAATGGAGGGACAGATATTAATATTCTTTTTCAAGGAAAACACTTTGCTGTGCTTGATACCTGCATCCTAGTCACTCTACCATCACTGGGACAAAATTTGCAACACTCAAAATATAAAGGAGGAGAGGTTTGTATTTGCCCACAGGTTTAGTCTACAGTCAACTGACTGCAAGGCAGAAATAGAATGGCAGAAAAACATGGTGGAAACAAAGGTGCTCAATAAATGGAAGTCAGGAAGCAAGGAGAAAAGGGAGAATCTGAGGATAAAAGAATACACTTTCCATATCACCTCTCATCAACCCATCTCCAAACATCTCCAAGCCCCAAACTCCTAACAGCAAGTACAAATACTGAACTTGTCAATGGATGAATCCACTAATGATTAGAGCATCACCATGAGCCAGTCTACTTTTAGAAAGGTGAAACTTTTCAGTAACATTTTAGTTTTAAACTATAACGGTTCCCTTCTGACCCCCATAAGACTAGTAGGCATCCAATTATGCAAAATGAATTTGGTTCACTTCTGATTTCCAAAATTTTAACAGCTACAGTACTGATAAAAAGTCCTACAGTTTTCTTTGAGATGCAAAGCACACTCTCAGCTGCGAGTGCCTATAAAAATAAAAAGAAAGTTGAACATTTCCATCAAACAATGGCACAGCTGGGTATTTCCATTCCAAAAAGAATGAAAGGTGGGTGATAAAAAGGAATGGACCAACACAAGATTAAAACCACTTAGGGCGAAACACTAAACCCTGCAATGACATGTCCGGGACTCAGTTCAAATTGTGGTAAGACATGAACCCCAAAGTGTTTATAGTCTCTCTGTTAGGTTGACTTCATAAACTGAATGAAGTTTTCTTGAGCAAACAAGACCATTCCTGACATCTCTAACTCCTTGAGGTCTCTCCTGGACTGTTAATTGACAAATCACCCTCTCAGGGGCACGCTTCCTGGCTTTTTGCCCTTCCTCTGAGGCCTGAGTGAAATCTTCTCTGACCTGACAACTCATGGATTCTGCATGCCCATAAACCACCACCATATGAATACCACTAATATCTCTTGTCACCATAAGCAGCATTTAGGTCCATGGATCATGGCTATCGTAGCCTCTGAGTGCCTGTATGGCTGAACTTGGCAACGCATTTCCTTCTGTGGCCTGAAAGAACAAGACGTTCTGAAACTCTCCTTTTAACTGATAATTTTATGGTTTTGTACCCTCAAACTTATGAGAAGTGGGACCTTACTGATTCCTGAGATTCCACTGAGCTACATATTCTCTTTTCCTGAGAAAACTACCTGATATTTTTAAATGTCAACCTTTGTAGTTCCCCTTTGGCCTAAATTTCAAGGTATCTCTTTCTGATGGTACTATAAATTTTCGTGTTTGTTTTATATTCATGATCTTTATTAATGATTGGTTAAAAGCAGACATCGGTACTCACACCACATTCTGAGCAATGGTCTGTTTCAAAATAATTTCCTATACCAGATTATTTAGTTTTATTTCCTTCATCTTACTCTCCCACCCAATCTCAGGACATGGTCAAAATCTAGACAAATAACATAATACACATTAACCTCTAATATAACTGTCAATAGAGTTTTTGTTTCCTAGTGAAACCTCATGAGAGTGTTCTTTTCTATGTGGATTTCTATCAGCAGTCTTATTTCCTGAGCTCTGAACTGTTTCTCTCATTAACATGTGCTTGTAAAACCATATAGTTTGTCAAGATGCTATCAGTAAACTTACACAAATGTCTCCCCCAAACCCTAACCCAGTGGTTTTTCATCACATGATCAGGTCACTGTAGTGATCCCAGACCTAGTACCAAAATATATCTTAATCATTTTTCATCACAGGGATAAAATACCCAAATTAATGTGGCGAGGTTTATTTTGGTCACTGGTGGCTGACTCTACAGCAGAAACAGGATGTCAGAGAAGCATGGAGTAGAAAACAGGTCTTAGCCCAAGCCAGCCCCGAATCCAAGAGAGATGGAAGGGGCCAGGGACAATACTACACTTTTCCAATCATAACCCAGTGAGCCACCTCCATTGGAGTCACAGCTCCTAACACCACATGAAAATTTGGAAATCGTCAGTGGATGAATCTGCTAGTGATTATACCCTCTGTTCTCCTCTTCATTTATGCACACAGGAGAGTATTAACAACACATTAATGCATTTTTAATTTGATGGATATTTAAAGAGTAGGTTAGAGTAACTTCTCTTAAATTTTACTTCTAAAGACATGTGACTCTATTTGCAAGGGATAGCTGACTCTCAGGGCATAGTAAGTAGACAGGATTATACTCTGGAGGAAATAACAACTCCGGTGCTCACGTTGATGTAGAGCATGCTTGAGGACTCTCAGCTACTGACTGACACTTTCTTTCCCCAAGAGCATAGTGCTGAATGGGAATTAGTCATTAATTATTCCTTCATACACATTATGGCATCTTTTTTAGGTGTGCTATTAAGAGATCTAAAGTGCTTAGAGAAAAACTAATAACACATCGTGAAAATCTCAAATGGATAAAAATATTTTTCCCAAGAGAAAACACCCTTGCTTACAAAATCCCAAAGGATAACTAAATGATAATTTATATACAAATTGTAAGCAGTTACCAGTTATGGTAGCTAATTACAAAAGTGGACATGAAATTTGTCCCTAAGTAGTTGAATTGATCAATACCATTTTATTCAGCCAAGGAAAGTATTCAGTTCATCCTGGACTGCTTGTCCTAGGTGGTTTGGGGACATGATTGTCCTAGACATTCTTTCTGAATTCCAGGGTCGATTCTATAAAATTACTATATATGTACCTGGATTAGTTGGTGAGAAAAAGTGGAACAGTTAAAGAAGAATTGTTAAAAGTAAGTCAACTAGATTTCTCAAGCGTTCCATTCCCTGGTGATTTTTGGAGTTTGGAATATTTTTGAGATGAGTAATTCAATTTGTCCCTTCTTTGTGCTGGTGTTCCAGTGGACTCCTTAGTTAACTAAAGATTATGTAAAATACATTTGGTCATAACTTCCATTGGTCAAATTAACATAAATGGTCAATTCATGGCATATTCACAGAACACATTCATTTTTAGAAGATTTAGACAGTGTAGAAATGAGGGGCCCGTGTTGGAGATGTTTTCCCCAAGATTTATTATATTTTGACAATTTTAGCACACAAGCACACTGGCCCTCTGTTCAAGAATATCTTTCCAATATTGTTTTTGTAGAGAAATCTTTGGTAGATAATGATAGCATCTCCTTTAAGATTTTTATTTTCACATGAAATAGTATCTAATTCTGTATTAAAGAGATGTGTACCATTTGTCACTGGCCAAGCACTTTCATGTTTCCTATCAACAGCTGTGACACAGTGGCACAACAAACCAATAGTTTGGAAGGAGAATAAAATCTCAACCCTTTACAATTCATCACACTAATTCATATATGGGAAATTTTTCCTTCAGTCACAAAATACTTTAAATAGTAATTCGCTCCATATTTTTCCTTGACATTGAACTTTCCATTAGCCCATTCTCTGACCATTGCACCTCCATAAGATTCTCAAATCCAAGGAAATTATAACAGCAACTGTTTATAGTCACAGAATAATAAAACACTGCCGTATGGCACCCAGTTCAAATTTCCATTGCCTGGCTCGGTCTGTGTGTTGTCTTCTACCTATTCATCTGTTACTCCCTCTAATACCATCATTTGTAATCTCTCTGCATTTCAAAACAGAGACAATGAGAACTAAAAGTAAATGAGAAGTATGAATGCAAAAGCAATATTTATAAACATAACACAATACTCAGAATTAAAAAATAAGATTTGTTGCATTAAAAATTGAGTTATTTCATCACTCTCTTTTAATGGTTCATATTTTGTCATTCTTTTTGATATAATCAGTTCTAGAAATATCTTTTCAGGAGAGATGGGATTTTTTTTCATTATGATAACAATCTGAGCTAATTCTCCTTTAGGACTGACCGCATACTTAGATTATGGAAAGTAAAGCTTGTATCCTAAAATTTACATAGGTATTCAATTCATGTACTAGAATCAAAATCATTTTCATGTAAATGTTGACAATACTTTTATTTTTGGCAGGGGAAAATATTAACAAACAATAAATTTTCCTATTCCATTTATATTTATACTTGTTTGTTCATAATCTTACAACTCAATTAAACTGACTAATAATAAGACATGGATAGGTATTTACTCCTTGTTCTTTTATCATGTTTACTCTGAAATATTCACAGTCTGTAATAAAGAAACAAAGTATCTGGCTAAGTGAGAGTTGTCCTTCTTTGCTTTGTTTGAAAATATCTATTTAGACAGTTCATATATTACTAGGTTGATGTTTAGATTATGTGAATTCATTTATCCATACTTCCTTTAATCTTATGCTTTTAATGAGCATATATTATACAACAAATGAGCTGTATGCATTTAAACATCTTGGGACCAGAATGAAAGAAAATGTACATTAACATCAGAAAGGATTTTCTGCAGTGGTTTAATTATTTTCTGTAAGATATTGCTTTGCTTGTTATCTAACAGTCACAGATGGGAGACTCATGACCTTTCAAGTTTTTCAGAATCATCCGCAAAAGAGCAATTTCAATAGATTTTCTATCTGTGACATTACACAGAGGAACAAAATGTAGTCTGAAAATTACATTCTGTGATAAATCTCCAAAAAACTTCCTTTATCACATTCTTTGACATTTCCACAGTTCACAGATACATTTAATAGTGAACTTCCCCCAATAAAATTGAATTAGATTAATAGAAGGGAAAGGGAACCTAATTCTCTATGAACATATTTTGTGAATATGTTTGCATTCCACTGCTTTTTGGTAGACGTGATTTTTAAAAAACATCACAATGAAGATGGAAATAATCAATGTTTTATTTCTAGATAAAACCAGAAGAGTGTTTTTCAGCCATTTTACATAAATGTTAAACATTTACTTAGAAATAATGATATTAATAGGATATGCATTTTAAAATTTATTATAATTTTTATTTTTGTCATGATTTATAGACATAAAGTATTGCTTCTTAACTCTAGAGTACTTTTCTTTACAGAATTGTTTTGCTATAATGCATGAAATTCAGTTCCTTAACAAAGATGTATTTTTTTTCAAATAAGATCATCTTTGAGTTGTCAAAGTCCCTTAATTTAGCAGAAGTGGGAAAAGATTGTGTGATGTGGCTTGCCTAGCACCCACAATTCATTATGGCAAGACTACGAATATGTTAGCCACTTGGTAGAATAATTTTTCAAACTAAGTTTATACGGATTTATGAGTAGTTTTTTTTTTAAAAGCTTTACAGTGTTTTAACAAAGCAAGAGAAAAACACTACAGTGTTATTTCCTGACCTATGATATATGTTTGCCACTAATCTTCACAAAATATTTTTTCTAGATTTTTATTTGAAAGCTTCGAGTACATCTCTGTGTCTAAGTACTATATAACATAAGGTATTTTACATGTACAGAAGGTTTAAAGAAGCCGTTCAGAACTGTATTGATATATTACTGATGCATCTCAATTTTTGATGAGTTTATATTTGCATAAATTGAAAATATCTGCATTTGAAGGTAACTTAATGCATCTCAGCTGCTGAAAATATAGTTCATGAGCACAGCATGCTGCAGAAAAATTGTTTTTCCACATGATCACATGGCTTCCTGGGAGCTCTGGCTCCTTCACAGTCAACACTTCCCTCAGACATGTATCTTGCCTTCTTTGTTGACTGTCAAACTAATAATTTTCAGTATTTTCATTAAAACCTTTCTGACAATATATTAGATCAAAGATAGGAAGGATGATTAGGCCTGAAGTATCAAGAATTATGTAGCTATTCTGGCACAAGTTATGGGAATGTGAATACAATATAACCCAAGACTTCTCAATCAAAGCTCCAAGAGTAAAAGACTGGATAAGTAGGAAGTCACTGACTCAGAGGTCCTTTCCTGTACACTTACTATAACACCGTGATGAAAAGCTTGTAAGTATTCTGGGCAAATACACTGAAGGTCCTGAGAGAACCTAGGAAATAAGGTGGCCAAGCCATGTGAAGTTATGTATCTGAATGGTAGATGGTATAAGAAAGATTTTTTTCTAAGTTCAGAGACATAGTTATGAAATGAAGGCATTCTAAGACCACACAACCCACAAGCTCATAGGGTATATGAGAGGTCCTGGAGGGTGAAACACTTGAAAGCAAATGTTTTGCTAGTTTTATCTCCTCTTTCCACTTCTAAGGTCTCCTCGTTTGCAGGAGCATCACCTCCAGGGGTCCCTTTCAGGTGAGTGTTTGTCAATGGAATAAAATCTTGTGAAGATTATAAAACAGTTTCAGAAGAGCGTTTTGACCACATGAATAATTTCAATAAATCTCAGCTGGCAACAGTTTCAAACTTATGGCAGCCAGATGGTATCTCTGCATAGACTTTTCATGATTCCTGTGTCATGGATGAATAATCTAAATTTGCATATCGCAGACCTTTTCACAAGAAAAACATGTTTCGGTTATTAAAAATCAAAATAATAACATATTGAGAACATTTTCAAATAAAATATGTTATTTTTAAATAATAAAACTAAAATAATAGCATGGTTCATTAATGATCATGAATAAATCTTCAAATATTTTATCCCATAGTATTTGCATATCAGTATAAATTTTATGTTCATACCGCATTATTTTTACATTTATGTCATGTTGCTGTGAACTTTAAAAGCTTGTGTTTCTGTGGACTATGGTGAGGCCAGGTGATTTGTATTGTTGTAGACATATATAAACCTTCTGTGTTAGAAAACATGATGAGTAATGTTATTTTCATACCTGCAGTCTGACATACTAAATGTAAATAAAAGATTATAAAAATATTTTACTATGAATTTTTTAGAACAGGATGAGTTGTATTGTATATTCTATTTTTTTATTCTAAAAATTCCATAAATGTACAAGACTGTTTATGTATCACTGGGTATTTTTCAATGTATTTAAGTATGATTTAATTGGTAGATTGATTTTATTGGAAATATTCTAATCATATTCAATACATTTTTGAAATATTAATATCAAACTTTTAAAGTGATCACTAAATACAATATACAGTATTTCTATGAATATTACATGTATTATCTTTCTGGGGAATTCTATAATAAAATAACATGTATTGGGTGGCTAAAATAATAATTTTTTACTTACAAATCTGGAGTCTAGATGTTAAAAACTATTAGTAGGTTTGATTTTTCATAATGTTCCTCTCCTTTGCTCAAATTTGTCTACTGTCTCTCTGTGTCCTTATATAGTTGTCCCTCTGTCCAAAACTTAATCTTTCCTTATAATAGTCACATTTGTTTGAGGACCTAATCATCTTATTTAATGTAAAGATTTTATTTGCTGAAAGTTGTTTTTCCAAATATAGTCATAGATGAAAGTAGTAGGCATATCAGCCCTTGAATTGGGGGGAACAATTAAATCTATATTACTGACTTCATTCTTACCATAAGCAAAATTTTTTACCAATCTATCAATAGAGTGGATATTAAAGAACTACTGTGATTTAAATGTGTCCTCTCAAAATTGAGATGTTGTCAATGTAATATTAAAATGAATGAGTCCCTTTAGGAGATGATTATGTCTTAGGCCCTCTACTCTCATGAATGAGATTCAAGCTCTTAAACGTGGGCTCAGAGTACTTTTTGGCTCCAGATGGTCTTTGCTTCCCACGGTGTGATGAGAGGACCATTCCCTCTGAAAGACACAGTGGGAAGGGCCCACAGTGCAGGCAGAGAGGAGTCCTTTCTAGAAAAGCAAAATCGCCAGTGGTTTATTCATAATGTCCAAACTCCAGTACACTGGGATAATAAAGTTCTAAGTACCAAGTGTCAGGCATTTTATCGAATAAGCATAAAATATACCATAGGAATGAACTGAACAAAGAAATCAAATATAATCATGTGAACTGGCTAATAGAAGGACAGACTTGGTAAGGCAGGAGGATAGTTATATATAATTCTAATATAATAATAAATTGTACCCTGAAAATCAAGTTTAGTTTTATTCATATTTATATTTAGCATTTCCTCTTGTTTTTATCTTAAAATTGAAAATTTACTTACTAGTGAAAATGATAATAAAATTAGGAACACACTATGCAGTAGGACTATGTGAAGTGATTTTAACTATTAAATAATTAAATAATGAAACCAGGAATGAAATATTTTTAATTCTACTTTCCAGATGAGAAAGAGTTCAGAGAACAAAATATCAGAGCAATAAATTGCAAAACTGAGATTAGAACTTCTTCCTCCAAAATCTGTTATGTATTTGGCATCTTGCACTTTCTTAACCGGTTTATATCTGTCTTGATTTACAGCTACTTTTCCCTTCTGGTATCTAGCCATTTTATTTATCAAATAATTACATCTGGACTCACTTATTTATATAATTAACTATAAATACGTGAAGCTAATCTCTAAAATGGTCTGAATCACTAGCTAAAGGGATACATTTGCTACTAAGACTTTGCAATAGCAAGTGTTTGTGATAATATCTGTTTATATTTAACCAAATTATGCCAAATATGGGAATTTCAAATAGATGCATAATAAATGGTATGGAAACAACAAGATTCTGATAAAGAATCAGAAAGAAGTGGCTATTAGTGTATAAATGTTGGCCTCAGTTAAAATCGTGGATATAAAATATTAACTGCACTAATAATTTTATATATTACTGCAAAATATATATTACTGCACATATATCTGGATGATATATGATATATGTGAAAAGAACTGTAAAAGTATATAGACTAAAAACAATTATATTCAGGATTTCATACAAACACCTGGGTTTTGTTTGTAATCTTGAGTACTATAGTTTTGACCTTCAATTTATTAGTGGCTAAAAGTCATAAGATAAAATTACTTTCAGATTATTTTGTCAGTTTCCTAATTATTGTTTTCTGAGAACATTCAAAACAGCACTATCTGCAGGCAAATAATTAAGACAATTATATTTGTTCTTGCAACTAGGAAATGAAAGCATAAAAATTCCTTGATTGATAAATATCACAATAGGGAAACATTACATATTTGACTATCACCATCCTTGTTGGATTGAATCCCAGAATTGCGGAAAGTCATGAATTTTCACTAACATAGAAAATGATGTGCAGGTCTCACTCTCCAGAATCCTCCTTTTCAATACTACATATAAGACACATTATTTCTTAATATCAATGATCATTTAACTATTTGACCTAAAATTCTATAGACAACTTCAAGAATGTCAAAGTGTTTATGTATCTTTATTTATCTACCATATATCTACACTTATGTATTTCTTTCTCTTTGTCTCTCTCATCTCTATATGTGCTTCTTAAGAAAACTCTGTTTTAATTTAATGACTTACTGATTGTTAGGCTCAATATCTGACAGCCACGACGTAAGGAAGGAGAGTTTCATTTGGCTCATGTTTTGGGCCGTAGTCAGCTGGTCCAAGGCAGGGTGGCATGGCAGCTATACCCGCAAAGGAAAGCTGCTCGGGACCTGGAATAGCGGAGTAGTGAAAGATAACGGGATGATCTTGGAAGGAATATAAACCCTTGCAGGCATTGACCCCAGTGACCTACCACATCACATCAGATACTCTGAGTAACTAGTTTGAAAATAACAATATGCGATACATTGACTATTAAAAATTCTCCAATCAGGATACGATCTGAAGAGTAGATCTTCATTGTTTTAAACTTACGTTTTCACAATCCTAGGTTCTGTTAACTGTATGACTACCAGTATCTTTGATCATCAATTTGTTGATTTGAATGAACTAAAATATTGCTTATCTACTACTGCTCGAGTTTGGCTGTTTGTTGATAATTAAAATCACTGTCCAATTTTTTATATTCTACTTGATTTCTGAAAACTTTCTGCCATTGTATTTCAACATTTTAATAAGCAAGATTGAGTAATCATTTTATGTCTAAATTCAGATATTAAGAAAAAATTAAATTGAACCAAATGGCCTACAAGAAACCTACAAAAAGCAATTGTTAGTTGTTAGAGGTAGAAATCTTCTAGTTCTATGTTTATTTCATGTTATAAAGTACAGTTTATTCTCCTGAAACAATCAAGTTAAGTTGATTTAAATTTTCATGTGATGTTGTTTTAATTTTTAAAATTTGCTATGCGACATTACCACTCTCATAACACATTTAATAAATTCCTATAACCCTCTATGAAAAAATGTATTAAACAATGGCAACCAACTGAACTGGGAAACAACAGTATATAACCTTACCCTGGGTAGTTCCTCTGTCGCAGATTATTTCCTAAATACATTTTTTATTGATTGCTTATGCTTTGTATTTAAATAATTAATGCTATCAAAAGTTACAGAAAATAAAATTCTTGGTGAGTTCAATTGCATGCAAGAGTTTAATTACTTTGCCTATGAACTCATAACCTCTCATAATTAGTGAAATTATTCAAGCTAATTCTCTTAAAATCAGCCCTCCATAAAGCCTACATAAAAGATATTATTTATTTCGAGAAGAATTTTGTCTTATTACAGGAGTACCCTGATGATGCTATGGTATTAAAACTTTTGATACAAATTAAAATCAGTAATAACTTAAATTGATAAAGCTACCTGAATTGTTGTCTAAATGAATTGTGTGAAATGACGAAAAAATAAAGATTTGGAGAAATTAATTTATGTACCATTTAATTTTGAACTGATAAGATGAAAGAAAATCAATATTGAAATTTTTTCTTAATCTGTATTTACCTTAGGAGATGCCTTTTATTATTATTCTTGGATTACTATATTCTACAATGTGGTCAAATTAAAGCCATCACGGGTGTTTGTTTCCTTCAAACAGGGGATTTAATTACACTTCTATAGTAAGTGCTGTGTCCAACGCAGTTCTTTAAACTCCAAAGAGAGGACAGTGGGAGATGAAGAAGACAGGAATCCATATAGGAAAGCTGAGTTCAGGAGCAGCGCCCTCTCCTGGTGAGAGAAAGGAACTGCCCAGTATCTGCTGTGCATTTATTTATACAATCAGCACATGAATAAGTTCACGGAGAGTTTAGGGACAAGGTAGGATCTGGGACATCCTAAGATCAGATTTCAGGAAGAATACAGCAGAACAGTGTGCCTCGTTGGCTTCACGGGTAACAAGAGGAACCTGTCTATATTATCTCAGGCGAAGGTCAATTCACTATGCATAAGTTCCCTGAGCTGTGTCCACCTTTCATGCGGCCGTGCCAGACTCTTAAGAAGCAGTGGCCTTGTCTTTGATAGCTGAGGTAAAGACAGATTCACTCCCAACAACTAAGCTACTATTTTGAATGAAACCCAGGTTGGCTAATTGTCATGTCATCAAAGAATTGGAAAATAGTGGATTTAATTTGAGGGATATTTATAGTTTGACACTTACCAGAAGAACAACCTTAATTATCATCTACAGAATAGTTTAGTCTGATACTTAAATGATGCATTTTGCACAATCAATGACTTGCAATGTTGTTTTAACACGAACTATCCTTAGTAATACTCATTGTTCAGATAAATTCAAGGTAGAATAGGGCAATTTAATGATTTCATCACTTGAAATTATTTTATGTATATTTGAAAAAGATGTGATGAGAAAATGATAATAGGAAGAAAATCCCTATCCTCAACCATATTGTAATATTTATTTATCTGTGTTTTGAGCTAACCATTAATAATTTAAAGAAAAGAACTACAGTAGGTTCTTATCATGCTAGGTTTACCTGAGTCTCACAAAAATCTGTTGTATTGAGTAGGAAAGTAAATCAATTACCTCTAGGCCTCAACCACCTTTTGGGAGGCAGGATTCAGTCTTGAGCAACATTCGCTTACCATGTAAATTTTAAATGAATGAATATAATATTTGTTTGAAGATATATATGATTAAAAATAAGTGTAACATAAAAAGTTGTTGTACACAACCACAACTTTGTATAAAATTGGAAACATTTGATAAGCAAACCTAGATCATAGGTACTGGAAATATTATTGACTATCTGATCCCTCTAATTAGAGGACCCTTGCTTTATTTTCTTGGGTTGGATATAGAGTCTTTCTACAGACAAAACCTGAATCTTATTCAAGCATGTTGTGGTAGCTTCATTTTGGAGATGCTGTTATTACCTATAATGAAATTTGTAGATCCTCTGAAAATAGCATCCTAATGACATGCTGATATATGGAAGGAAGAATTTATTTTAAAATTTGAAAGTTCTTTTCCTACCAATATTTTCCATGCTCATAAGATGTGAAAGTGATCGATCACTGACTTTCCATGCATAAAACATGTTTTCCTGGTTCAAAACTGAATTATTGTTTATCCCATTGAAAATTCATAAAGTTTTTCTAATATGAAATCTTAGAGAAAGAAGTTACAGTGTCTATAAGACAAACCAAAATAAGGTAAAACCTGAATTTAAGAGAGAAAAAATGGTTATTATTAAAATATAGCTAATGAGAAGCTCATTTAATGCACATTGTACTTTTATGTTTTCTAATTCTGATATTTAACACTAACAAGTTATGAAATATACTGATTTGCTAAGAATGATCTTGGAAATAAATTAGTGGAGTTATATTGATTTTATTATGCATTAGCTAAGTAAAATTCTTGTTTTCAGTAGAAAGCAATTAACATGAAGTATCTAAAAGAGCTTGAATATTGCGTGTTTTAAATGAATTTCACTTCTGTTCATTTGAATAGCATGCAAATATAAATCTATAATTCTATTAATATAAAAATTTGCATCCACTTTCTTCATTTTATCTATACACATACACTTGTAGAAGAATTTATATTTTTCTATTTATCTCCAATGAAATTATGATTTCATTAAGATTTCTCATTCATAATTTACATTTATAATGCACCGTATTAGTAACTGTGGCCATTTAACAGGTTAAACTATTTCACATTTTGTGTCCAAACAATTTTAGTGAGGAAAGTAATGATTTCATCACTTGAAATTATTTTATGTATATTTGAAAAAGATGTGATGAGAAAATGATAAGAGGAAGAAAATCCCTATCCTCAACCACATTGTAATATTTATTTCTGTGTGTTTCGAGCTAATCATTAATAAAACTACAGCTTTTGAAAAACAATCCGTAACACCTACTTTTACCTGATACAGCTTCTAGATACGTATGTATTACTAATAATCTCAGTATCTTATCTATGTTTAGTACTTATTATTGGAATAATGTCATAGTGACTGTGCCTTGTATTTGTATGTGCCTTGCAAGGCCTTTCATTTTATTCTACGATAAATGTATTACCCATATTAATGAGTACATTTTTTAATTTTATTTTTATCACAATCCTCATTGTATCCTGCCTAATATATTACTCAGGAGAAACAAATCTGAGCATTACCTACATAATTTGATCATCATGGTCTGTGAGAATCAGTGATTGAAACACAGTTTCCTCATTTTTAAAGCTGTAAGAATAATTTACATCATTAGGTCTGACATTAGCAGAAGTGTTACTTAAGGAAAAGTCTGGGGACCTGAGCAGCAGGTGATAATATTAGGTAATCTGCTAACCTGCTCATGTCTAGAGCTCTGCTCTCAGCCAGGCTTGCTCATGTGTATCTATGGCCCAAACACTGGATGGCTGTTTCTCAAACAGCTTTGATACCTGGTAGTATAAAAATAACTAACCAATTAATTAAATACATTTCTGCCCTCTTTAAGGACCAGAAGTTGTAGCTAAAACAAAAGATTGTCATTTTATTACCATTCACTGTCATTCCTAAATACACAAAACTGATATTTGCATATATTTCTGGTGTGTAAACATTTATAGTGAATGTGTGTATCGAGAAATAAATTCTATGTTTAAATAATCAATAGGCCACAACTGCCTTGCCTAATCATCACTGAGTACTGGAAGAAGAATTTTTAAACAAAACTGGGGAAATCTCGCCTTGGGTAGTTTTGTACCAGTTACATTAAAGGCACATTGAAGTCTTAGTTTCTTTTTATATGAAAATGGGTAAATGCTGCATATTTTGAAAGCTTTCCCTGAAGAATTTAAAAAACTATGAAATTATTTTATAAATTATAGCATAACACACAAATAATGACCAAAATTATGTATACTCCATGGTTCCAAGCTGACACCTCACGTTGTAGATTCTATTTTATATGAATAATATGTATACTTTTATAAGATAGAAAATACAAACAGGATTTTATTATATATATGTATATGTTTGTGCACATTTCAAAACAACATTCAGCTATATATTAGTATAAAGTTTTACAAACCAGTACTTAATTTTCCTTCACATTCAGAGTTGTTCTAATATTTATGTAGTTTAATTAAAACTAATCAACATTGACTACTACACTGATTTTCTTGCCCCTAAATGGGGCACATTCTAAGGTTCCAGGATTCCTTTTGGAAAATAACTGCCTTGTAGAGATGTTAGTTTAAGGAGTGATAACATCAGCAGAAAGATGAACTTCTGTAAAGATAATGCTTATAAGAAAAGTAGGCCTGGCTTTAAGACTGGTCTGGCCACACAATGTGAGAAAAAGTGACATTACAATTCCAGAGCAAAGCA
>PVJX010016551.1:0-40061 GCA_004027295.1 Dolichotis patagonum | reverse complement strand
GGAAAGATGCTGCTGTCCTCTTTCATGAAGAAGACCTGTAAGTGGCTTGCCAGGGCCTCTCAAAGGCTGCACTGCCTTCCTCTCCTGCCTGTCTCCCTGCTCCCCGTCATCCTCTTTCTGTGCCTGCTGCAGTGGGGCCCATGCCAGAGCCTGGAGCTGGGAGGGGAAGCCACTTCCCGATGCTACACACCTACGACCATCTCCAGAAAGAAAGAAATGGACTTAGTTTGAGGGCAGGCTGCTACAGCGAGGGTACAACAGGTGAGAAGAATTTAGGGAAAGGAGCATGGAACTGCTAGTAATTCTCAGATGGCGTTCACATGTTGGAATCACCTGGGAAGTTTTGAAAAAGCCTTGATGCCCAGCTCCCACGAACACTGATCAAACAAGACTGACTTGGAAAGGGGAACGAGGCGTTGGGATCTTTGAGAAGCTTCCTGGGGCTGTCTGGTGGGCAGGCGCAGTTGACCTGGAGCACATTTCTCAGGGCTGAGTGTGCGCACCCACTCGTGGCGGATCCTGCCGAAACCTGGGTTCTGGTTCTGCAGGTCAGACGCAGGCCTGCCGCCTTGTGGATTCAAAGTGCTGCTTGGTCAGAAGCCTCGTAAAGGATAAGTCTGGGTGGGCTTTGACGGGTGTCTACAGTGCAGGTGCAGGGGGTGAAAAGCGCCTGTGAGCGCAGGTGGTGGGACGGGCACAGCTCTGGAGTGGGAGCACACCAGGGGTGTTTCAGGGGACAATGGCCTGTCCCGTGTAACTAGAGAGGCCAGGTTCGGAGTGAGCTGGCTTGCCTGATTTAGACTTGGCAGTGAACTGCCTATTGTTTGGGGCGCAGATGTGTTCTTTCCGCTGCAAGGTCTTGGTGTTTCGGTTCTGTTTGTCACACGTGACGCCGAGCACTCAGCAGGGATTCAGAACATCACTGGGGCCTTGGGCTTTCATCTGACACTCTGGATCCCTGGTCATCTTCTTTCCAGGCTTCGCACGATTACCGTGTGCGGGAACTCCGCCAGCAGTCTCAATGGCACCATCCTCTTTCTCTCCCCCTGCCCCTCCCACTCACTTCTTCCTGCTTTAGTCTTCTCTAAAGAGCTTGTCACAATTTCATATATATTTTGTTTATCGTGTATGTCTACTTTTTACTTGTTTGCTGTCTGTCTTTATTAACTGGCAGCTCTGCTGTAGCCCTTCATGTTTGTAAGTGCTGCTTCCCCAGCGCCTGCAGTTATTTTGGGCACTCCGCAAATGAACAAATAAACTGAGTTGAATGCACATGCAATTGGTATTTCTAACACAAGTAAATACGACACTCGGCAGCAGAAGAAACCCAAAGAATCCGTTTTGTTACTGTTCCATTTAAGAAAAGGAAATTATACCAGAATTTGGTCAATAAGTAGGAAACTTTGAAACAACAAGGTTTTTCTAAACTAAATTGCCCTCCTCACAGACCAGAGATTTTTTTTTCAAATGTTCTGTGTTAAAAATTCAGGAAAAAATGTCTCCACAGTCATAGTGTCCCATGCCAGAGCAAGCTGCTAGCCCAGACCATTACTTGGCCTCTGTGTCCAAAGCTAGTGACACTAAAGTGGGTAGTACAGCTGAAGGGAAAGAAGAAGAAAGGAGAAAAGAAGGAAGAAGGTAGGAAGAAAGGAAGGAAGTCAGCCAGCTAGCCAGGAAAGGAAACGTGTTTAGAGAGATCAGTTATCTAAAACAAATTACTTCAAGAAAATCTCACCAATGATTAGCCTAAGGTTGAAGTATTTTAAAATATGCTTATTACTCAAGCAAAGACAAAGAGTAAAAGTCCACCAAGGATAGCAGATCAGGTGCAAATGAGATTTTAAGAGAGGGAAAATAGAATCTAAGAGGACATTTGTGATGGTAAATTACCCACTGGATTGTGGAATTTAGGGCTTGGAAATCTTAATGTCTGTCTTCTATTAGATAAAAACCTAGGCCTGTCTCTCGTTGAATATATCCAGTAGAGGAAGCTTACTACCACACAAAGTGGACTGCTCCAGCTGTGAACAGTTCCAGATACTGGAATCCCTGCTTTTTTGTTTGTTTTGGGTTGGCTTTTTGTTTTGTTTTGTTTTTCGAACTGAGGGCCTTGTGCATGCTAGGCAAGCACTGTACTACTGAGCTACATGCCCAGCCCAAGCCCTGTTTTCTAGTGAGCAGTCAGCAACATTTTTATACTGGCTGAAGGGCCAATCACATACCACCACAATGGAGAAGTTCATATTTCTGGACAGCATTGTGAACTGTGAAGATACTCCTTTTCCTCCCTGCCCATGCCTGTCAATCCCAATGTGTTTCAAGAAACCCCATGTTTTCTTGAACCCAAATAACTGGTTCCTCAGTTTCTCTGCACATAATTTTTCTATAATTATGTGCAGAGAGTACAGCTAGGTAACTCTATAATTTTTCTGCTTAGGTTTAGGCTTCACTCACCTTCGAAGTCAAACTCTCCGAAACTGCCAGGCTGCCTGTGCGCATCTTTCACTCTGTCCTCAAATGTGGGACATGATGGTCTAGGTGTGGACAGAGGAACACAGAGTGGCATTGTCCCCCACCCGCTCTCTAGATGCTGTACTTTCGTTAATGCAGCCTGGGATGTATCAATGTCTTTGTCAGATACATCACACTGTGGACGTAGTATGTTGGTTTATTTCTAGATGGACATAGTATGTTATGATTTATTTCTGGGTGTTTCCCAAACCCCATGCGCTCAAAGGTGGGGAGGTGACTGGATCACGGGTGTATGATACTCATCATTGGATTAGTCCTCTGATGGGTTTATAACTGGGGGGGAAGAGGTGGGTCACTGTGGGTGTGGCCTGGTAGCTCATCTATATATCCCTTCTCCATTTCTACTTCCTGCCTGTCCTGCCATGAACTGCTTCTCCTCTGCCAGGCCCCTTTGCCATGCTGCCCTGCCTTGGCGCCAGCCAACTGTGGATTGGAACCTCTGCAGACTGTGAGCCAAAATAAACCTCTCCTCCTGTAACTTGTGAGCGTTGGGAATTTTGTCCCAGCTATGAGAGTGTAAGTAGGACAGTGGGCTTCCTGACTGGTATAAGCTTTGCCATCATGAGTAGTATCCACAGAGGTGAAAAAATGATACTCAACATTGAATGCATATTATCTGGCAACAAAAATATAAACTGTAAGACATTTTAGAATTGAGTAGTATCTGCTTCTTTCTTGTCTGTATTTTTTATTATAAAGATGCAAGCTTTGGGAACAGATAGACCTCCTGGAAACAACTTTCTCTGTCCTTTTCTAGTTACGTAGCTGTACTCTGTGCTCTCTGTTCTCATCTTCTAAAGAGGATAATAATGCCCACTCTCCAGGATTGCTGGGGAGAGGAAATGAAATCATGAAAATGGGCATCTGTTGTATGACAGATGATTTAAATGATAGATCCTAGAAGATAATAATCTTTTTCTTTCTTTTTTTTTTTTTCAGTACTGGGAATTGAATTGAATCCTGGGCTACATCCCAGCCACTTTTTAATTTCCTATTTCATAGAGTCTCTATACTTACCCAGACTGGGCTCTAACTTCCAATTCTCCTGCCCCAGCCTCTCAAGAGTGACAGTAATCATGCATACATGCCAGAAACTCTCTGACAATTAAATCACCCCTATGGGACCTCCAGATCAATCACATAGCCACCTCACATACTTTGGCAAGGTAGTTTGTCTAAGAATAGAAGCGAGTCCAGCCTTCCTTGCCTCTCAGATTGTGCTGGCAAATGGTAGCGAGGCTCATCTTTCTTCCCAGCTTCCTCTTCTGGGCCACACTTTAACACAACCTGAATCATTTCACAGGGCTGCCTCACGGTGCCAGTGTATAACCAGAATCCTGTGCATATCCCTCAAAACACTGGGGGTTCCTGGACCCTCTGTGCATAATCCCTGGTACAGCAAAATGGAGATTTAAGATGCACATTTATAGTCTCAGCACTCTGGAAGGCTGAGGCAGAAAGATCAGAAGCTTGTGCCCAGCCTGGACAATTTAACAACTAACAGAGACCCTACTCAAAATAGAAAAGAGAAAAGAAAAGAGGAAAGGAGGGGACGTAACCCAATGTGAAGACCCTAGGGTTTAATCCCCGGTACCATACCAAAAAAACAAAGAAAAAGTGGGAAAAAATTGAAAGGGAACTGGAAATGGAAAGCATGGTGCTTTGAGGCCTGTCCCTGCCCTGGTGCTTTCCTTGTGGGTCGGCAGAAGTTCTGGTCCCTCTTTCTGGTGCTCCCTCCTCTTCCGGGCCCAGAGCCCAGCTCTCCACACCCTCCTTGCACAGTCTCCAGGGACAAAGGCCTCTCTCAGGCCTTCCCACCCCCATGCAGTGTATCCAAGGCTACAGCGGGGCACTGGGGAACAGACTTGGCTCTGGGCAGAGGATGCCCTGCGTCCAGGCTCTCAGGGCTGGCACTGTTTCCACAATGCCTGTGAAAGGACAGACTGTTCCGCGACTGAACCATGAGCCCATTGAGAGACCTCTGTCCATCCGCCGTGTCCTCGCCGGGCGCACTGCGAGCCTCACTGTGCAAGTGCACAGCAGTGCCAGGAAGCAGGGTCAATGAAGACCCTGTCTTGATAGACCAGCGCAGACACTGAGGAAGGCAGAGAGGAGGAGAGAGTGAGGCTGTGGGGAGCATCTTTTCTGTGATCATTGTGACTAATGACACCAACTGCTGTGGTAGATGTTTCCAGTCAGCCGTCTGATTGTTAGGGCTGAGCTCATCGCCCCAGTCAGTACTGTGGCGAGGGCCTTGGGAAAAGAGCGAGCTGTGAGACAGAGGAGAGCTGCATCCTCAGGAAAGGCAGAATTTCCCCACCCACCTCTCCCTAGCACTCCTGGGTCGCAGCAGGGATTCTAGAGAATCCAGAGGGTACATGCCCAGAGGGTGGTGAGGTGCCATCTCCCTTTGCAAATGGGGCACCAAGGGCAGGCCTGCCGCCCTCCTAGGAGTGACCATGTCTAAATCCACACCCGCAGCACGACTGTCTTGGGACCTAGTGTGAGCCACAAGGTTCTGTGTTGCAATGGCCAGAAAATGGGACAGAATGTGCTTTCTTTCTCGGAGAGAAGAACCAGGACCCATGGCCCAGGGGCTTTGCCTGTTTCTAGGTTCTTTTGTGGTTGTTTGCAGAGCAGATATTTCCTCTCTGCCATCACCTAGGGAACTACAGTCATGGAATTCAGACATGTGAACTCTAGGCCTAATTTTCTGCTGATCCTTAAGGAAAGCATCTGCCCTTTGGGGGCTCAGTTTCCTCATCTGTAAAACGAGGAAGGTGGTGGTCTCCAAGTCCCCCAGACTTCCACTTCCTGTGGTTCTGGAGAGAGGGTTCTTGACTTCTTTTGCTCTTTATCTCTCACTTAGCACTTAGAAGAAGCTAGTGCTAAATGGGCTTGGAAATGCTTTTAAATGGGCTATTGTGTATACATTGCTATGCATGGAAACTTATCTTGCTCTCTGTGGGCAATATATTTACAGAGAGTGTGCCTGCAAAAGCATTAAAAGTAATCTCAGCTGTCAAGCTCTCGCCTGGCTGGGCACTCTAAAGTGATCATCCTTATCAATGGCTCCTTCAGAGCCACCACGCTGCGCATTCCTCCGGAGGTGGCATGGCTACTCGTGGGAGTGCGGCTGTTTATAATTTTTCAGATTAAAATGTCACTAGGCGCTCCTCAGGAACTGCTGACATGCTTCAAATATCTACGTCTGATGGGCTGCCCTTGGTCAAACAAGTTCTCGGAGTGCTTGGCGAGGACCACAGGGTCCACAAATCTGCCTGGAGCCCCAGCGTCCCTGTGCTGAATAACTGAACATTGTTTTTGCCTGAATCACATTTCTGCAGCTTCCGTGCTCAAGATGAGATAGCTAAAGTAATGCACACAGCTGTATTTGCGGTAAAGAGAATCAAAATCAGCCCTGTAGAAGGTTCCCTTTTGTGTGAGTGTACATCGCTGCATTTCTGTGCAAATATGTGCTGAGCTTTTGAGCAATTTGAGAGAAGAGAATAAAAATGGAAGGGATTAAGCAAAGTGATAGTAATTATTTTTAGATTTAAATTTTCAAATACTTAAATTTTGATCAAAACCCTAATAAATAGGACTGTTTACTTCCTGATGGCCTTTTGAGGAGGAGTCAGGGGACGTGTGTGGACAGTGCCTGGGAACTTGTAAACATCCAATAATTCTAGCTTAGAATGAAACTCATCAAAAACTTTCTGAACCTAATGACAAACAAAATAAAAGCAGTAGTCTCTCTAAATTTACTATTTCTCTAGTTTTTAATGTCTTTGAATGTAATCACCTTAAACATTTTGAAGAGCTTGAGATTCATAACATATAACTTAATGATCATATTTTAACAGGATATTTTTGTAGGATTTGGGGTCCAAAAGAACCTCATAAGACAGCTAACTCCTGCCCAATGCAGCTGGGGTTCTTGTAGGCCCAGGGGCTCCCCAGCTTTTGCTCAGCTGTCCAAAGATGGGGGTGCTCCCCATCTGCTAAACAGGGCCTCTGCCATGTCTGTCTTTGGATCTAGTTCTGCTGCAGGTAGCCACAGAGAGTGTATCTTCACCTGCTTCTACTTGAAAGCCTTTGGCCATTGAAAAGTTATTACTTTGCTCCTTACTTTCTCTTTTCCAGGTTAAGTCCCTTTGCTGCTTCAACCATTTTCCAAATGACATAGTTTTAGATCTCTGGTCTCTTGTGATGCCCCTTGGGAGTCTGTGTAAGATGAGTTTTGGCACGCTGCACTCCTGCTCTAGGTGGTCTAACCTCAACAGAATACACAGCATGCTCTCAGTCTCTCTCTCTCTCTCTCTCTCTCACACACACACACACACACACACACACACACACGTGCGCACATATACTCCAGACCCTCTACTCAGGCTGACAAGTAGCAGGCAGTTGACATGATCTTTGTCCCCAGTTTCTTGGCAATGCTAGGCAGAGGGGCAAAGGTACTTTCACACGGATAAAGAAAATCTCCATTTACTAGTCCCTCCCTCTGTGACAAGCACTACTCTCAAAGTGTGGCAGATGATGTTTATTTTTATTTTTATTTTTATTTTTTTATTTTTTTTGTACCAGGGATCGAACTCACGACCTCGCGCTTGCCAGGCAGGCGCTTAAGCCACTGAGCTAAATCCCCAGCCGGCAGACGATGTTTAATTCAGCTCTACTGGGGAGCTGCTGCTGTCTCCACTTTCCAGGTGGGAGCTTCAGGCTTGGTGAGGTCAGCTACCTCACGGAAGCAGCCAGGGCAACTTGAATGGAACCCGTGCCTTTTTACCACTCCATTGGCCTGAACAAAGGGAAATATTGGACCAAAACAGTGCAGACTAGCATTATGGTTCAAAACTGGGAATTGTACCCTGGAAAGAAAGATCATCCTTCCTTCTTTGGAAGGGGACTCCAAATTTCCATGAACACTCATGTTCCACTAGACAAATATTCTACCATGAGCCTATCATCAATGTATCTATCCCAACCTTTGGAAAGATATTTATGTTTTCTATCAGTTGTGTGTTTCTGGAAGATGGAGAGGTTAGCAACTCTCACAAGCATATGACCCACAATATAGAGGAGAATTTCTTAATCATGAAGTTATCCTGAGCATGATATACTAGAATTGCTCACTGTACCTTCCACGACCATACTCTTTTTAAAGTATCCTGTCATTTTCTGAACTGTTTTCTTTAAATGATGGAAACTGCTGCTACTTTCTTCTGAGTGCACTATCTAGCTTGTATGTGCACTATCTAGCTTGTATGTGCACTATCTAGCTTGATATACATGCTACTCCATGACCATCAAAACGCTTGTAGCTGGTACACTGTGCCTTCATGGTGATGATCGTCTTCATAGACAGGTGAGAGAATGAGCTCAGAGGGGTGAAGCAACTTTGCTAAAGGTTCAGCATCAGGAAGACGCAGCCGTGTGATAGAACCTAGTTCTGCTCCCATCCCCTTATTTCTTCCTTTTCGTCATGGTGCCTCTTGCCTTGATAGGGCTTTTGATCCTTCCTGCTCACTTATAAGAAGTGTGTAGCACAGTTACTTTGTGAGAAGTTAAGTACTTGGGGAAAGTTGGAATAAACTGCCAGTTCTGCCTATTGCATGCAGTACATTGACCCTGGCAGGTAGAGGAAGCCAGGTCTCAGGAGGTTTAAATGGCACTGCCTGCTTTGTTTTTGGTCCTTATCACCAATAACCTTCAAGTCACTGATCTGTCCTGGCACATGTACACAACATCACAGAGGGTGGGACCGGATGCACCCCAGACGGTGCCTCAGCCCCTTTAAAGACGAGGAAGGATGGAGCCAGGCCCTGTGCCCAGGCGCAGTGAGACCTCCCAGCATCTTACTGACCTTTTCTTCTGGTGTCCCTGACTCCCCCTCGCCTCCTGTTCAGCTTGCTGGCTTGGCCCCCTCATGGCCTGGTTCCTCGGCAGAGGCCTGGCTGACTAGACGCTTGCAGACAGACTTCTGGTTCCCTTGGCTGGACTCCCTTAACCCTGCATGGTCTCTTCCTGGCTTCAAACCCTCCACGGAAACCCAAATGCTGCTTCTAGAAACATCCAAACAGTAGCTCCCTGGTGAGATGTTCTTGACAATAGCCAGATGTCCCAGAGATTAGGGAGTCCTGCCCCTGAGACTGTGTGGTTCCCTTGAAGTCACAACTCCTGGCCCTGCCAGCCAAGTCGAGTGACTGTATGACTTACCATTACACTAAGGCCCCTCAGGAGTGGAAGGGAGTGCTGTTCATGATTTCAGCTGCACACTGGGAATAAACAAGGGCCATCCCTGGCCAGTGCGGGTATAGGCCAGGTAGTAGCCAGCCTGGCTCCCTGCTTTTAGGAGGAGCAGCAGTCTGCAAATACTGCAGCCTGACTGCACCAAGCCCCGCACAATGCACTTCACAAGCAGATGTTGTTTCCATTTTATTCTTCCAACATTCTTATTTTACAGAGGAGAAAACCAAGGAGATGTAATTTTCTGAAAAATAGAATACAAAGAAATTTCATGTATCTGAGGTGATAGATATGCCAGTGACTCTAACCCAGTCACCACATTATGCTCATGCATTGAAATGTCACCTTGCGCCCCACGAATATGCACAAGTGCTCATGTGCTTTAAAATATAGATGGAGAGGGAGGATACCTATGACCAAAAATATGTCATTTGCATGTATGAAAATGCAACACTGAAACTCAATATTCTGTAAAAGTAATAGATGCTGATAAATAAATGAAAATGAATGTATTTACTAACATATATTCATTTATTAAATGAAAAGAAATATATGCAAAAATTCATAAGTAAATATTTTTTAAAATCATAAAAAAGCTTTTAAGTATTTAGGTTGAGGTAACAGCTACTAAGTGGTGTGCTCAGGTCTAACTCCAAAGCCTTTGTTTATCAGCTGTCCCTTTGAGCTCTGACCAATGTGATAATGGAATTAATAAAAACAAAACCTTCAGTGGGGAGACGATAGAAACAACCCTCAAATTAAAAATTGGTAATGCTGTAGAGGAATGCTAGTTTATTGCTTAATTTGAAATGTACTTTCCCATGGTTTAAAAAAAAATTACAAAGGCCTAAAATGGTGGTTAGGCTCCAAACCCAACAAACAAAAGTCTGTGGAGACTGATTTTACTGTGGCCTACTCCTCTCTGTAGTACTGAACTGAATGGGAAGCAGAAACCATAGGTTTTTGCCACAGTGCTAATCTTAGTGACTGTGACATGGGACAACTTATTTAACCTCTCTGGTTGCAAGCCTTTTTAGAATGGAGATAATGTCTATCTTCTAAAACCTGCCAGAATCACAGAAGATAGTGTGCATGAAAGTCCTTTAAAAATAGCTCTTGTCATACTGTTGGAACAGACAGCACTTAGGACATTACCAAGGACAAGTCAGGTTTTGAAGAATCCTAATTCTGGTTTTCGAAGTGGAGGCAGAGTCTCCTTTGGGCCCAGTCGGTAGTGGAGGGAGAGAGCAGGGGAAGGGAACTCCAGGGTCTCCCAGGAATGCAGTGCCCATCAGGGGAAGGGGACAAGGTGGCCACACTGCAGGGGGCCTAGGTCTGTGGCTGGAGAGTGCAATCATCTCAGGGCCCCTGGCCCAGGGGTCCTTAGTGTCCTGGGCAGGAAGGAGGAAGGGACATTTGAACCTGTGGGCCACACAGGGCTGTCCTGCTGCAGACTAGAGACATCCAGATCCTGAGCTGACTAGGGTAAAGACAGTGGCTTCTGCATAAAGTCTACAGAAGACTCACTCAACCTCAGAAAAGGCTTTATTTCATTTTTAATGGCTCTCAACAACCCGCTGGCAGTCACTTCTTTTTTTTATTTCTGATTTCTTGTGGGTACCAGGTCAGACATTCTCTGTCATTGCTCTCTGTGATTGCTGGATCACCATAGTGTCTGTTCCATGTTGGTCCGAGGTGCAGCAGTTGGGCAAGGTCCCCTGTGTGCCTGAAATAAGGGGAACCTGGACAGTGGAGAAGTTAAAAATGTCAGAAAAGCAACTGGAAGCAGGTCTGCTTTGCTTAAGCACGATGCACCAATTTTAACAATAACTATGATAAAATATGCTTTGCCCCCAAAATTGTTTGTCAGTATAAGTTCTAAACAGTTGTAGTTTTTTGTTGTTGACTTTTAAAAGTTTCATTGAGATGAAATTTATATATCACACAACTTACCCATTTAAAATATAGGAATCCATACCACCACAAATGCAATCAACTATAGAACACAGGACCACCCTGAAGAGAAGCCCTGTAAGCATTAACAAGCCCGCCCATTCCCTCCCTGCTCTCTCCTCCAGCCAGACAACCCCATTCTGTCTTCTATATCTGCAGATTTACCTGTTCTGTACATTTCATATGAACAGAATCACACAGGATGTGGCTTTTTGTGTCTGACTTTTTGCACTTTAGTCCTTGTTGGTTTTTTTTTGTTGTTGTTTTTTGTGGGGTTTTTTTTGTACCAGGGATCAAACTCATGACCTCGCGCTAGGTCAGGACGGCACCTGAACCACCGAGCAAAATCCCTAGCCCTAACATGATGTTTTCAGAAGCCATCATGTTGGAGCATGTATCAGTATTTGAGCCCTTTTTTTGCCAAATAATATTCCATTCTATGGCTGTTTCACAGCTTGTGTATTTATTCATCAGATGATTGATATTAAAATTTCTGCTTTTTGGATTTTATGAATAATACTGCGTTTGGTTACAGATTGTTGTGCTAATATATGGGTTTGGTTTTGTTTTGTAGTTACAGAGTGCAAACCCAGGGCCTCATGTTGCTCTGCCACTGAGCTGTACACCCCCAGTCCCAAATGTGTGTTTTTCTTTCTCTTGAGTGTGTAGACATAGGAGTGGAATTGTTGGATCATGTACTAACTGTGCTAACAATTTGAGGGGCCATGAGTTTTGATAATATATATACAGACATACTTAGCATATTGTTATTTTATTTATCCTTTTATATGCTAATTAAACACTGTGTTGCACGTGGAGATTACTGGGAGAACTCTCAGCCAGCCCTAACACGTGTGGACCCCAGCCCATGTGTGTTGTAACACTGTCCTCACATGGTGGGAGTAGCTGGCCCTCCTTCCAGGTAAGGTTTGTGTTTCCAGTACTCAGTGCTACCCAGGCTGCATTTAAATAGTAAATGTGAACTATACAAAAGTAGCACAATGATTCCAACAGGAGGAATCAGGACTTAAATCATTTTGTGGCCATTTGAGGTTTTTATTTATGTTTAAAATTTAACACAGTGAAACAATGCAAACTACAAAATACATTTTTATTTCATAAGTGCAAATTTTAGTTCATACAAAGAATATTTCACTGAATTTTCATACCTTTAAAATATAATATTGTCCTTTATAAACTTATTTTTTCTTTTGTTGTTGCCATTGTTATTGTATCAAGAATAGAACCCTAAGGACTGGGGGTTTAGCTCAGTGGCTTAAGCGCCCGCCTGGCAAGCACAAGGTCATGAGTTTGATCCCCAAATAGAACCCTGGGATCCTTTACCACTGAGCTGCATCTCAGAAATTTTATTTTGAGACAGGATCTCACTAAGTTACCCAGACTGGCTTCAAATTTATGATTCTTCAGCCTCAGCATTGAGAAGTAGCTGGGATTACAGGCATGTGCCACCAGGCTTAAATTATTTTAAAACTATAAAACAAAAATTTAAAAATTAAGTTATTGTTAGTATGGTATATGCTTATTACTGAACATAATTCTCTTCAATAAAGGAAAATGGTGTTAAAAATGATGTCAGATTTTCTAGGCCCGCCACTGTGTGTGAACATGTATGAGATGACCTAGTTATTCAAGGATTATTCCTTCCATTGACTAAACTTCAGCTGGGAGAAAAAAGACAAGCTGATTGGCAATGTGAAGGAATGCCTGGCTAAGTTACACGTTTAGGGGGAGAAAAATGCGGTGCTTTGAATTAATTATTGGGTCTAACAAGACTGAGTGAGACAGCACTCTGAGGAGCTGAGGGTGGAGGCTTGCAAGTTCAAGCCTAGCCTAGGCATCTCAGCAACTCCGACTGTGTCTCAGAGTAAAAAAAAAAATTAAAAAGGGCTGGACATAGCTCTGTGTCAAGGCTCTGGATGGACTCCAGAGAGAGGGAGAGAGAGAGAGAGAGGAGGATTAGAGAGTTGAGTAAGAGGGTTAACCTGGGCCTGGGTCCTGCAGTGGAAATCAGTCTGAGGCTCCTTACTGGGGAGCGGCCTGGCGCAGGGTTTGCAGTGAGTTAATTAGTAGATGAACAGGGATGACAGGAGACCACATCCAAAGGCAAGTGTAAGATTAGTCATGTAAGTCAGGCAGTGGCTAATAAGGTTCTCCTTCAGACTGACAGTTACAGGAACGGAGAAAGAAGAGTGAAAAGTAGCAAACTCAATGTAGTGTAAAGGCAGCAGTTTCCCCGCTAAAGTGACCTATTGCTTTAGTGCAAATCCTGTAAAAGTCCCAGCAAAGTGGGGCTTTTTTTGTTAGTGTAGATTATCTTTTCCTAAAATTTCTACAAAAGTTATGTCCCTGAGATAGCTAAGACAATTTTAGACAAGAAGAAAGTAAGAAAAATCACTCTAGCTAATATTAAGTTCCAGCCAGGGATTTAGCTCAATGGCATGGCACCTACCTAGCAAGCTTGAGGCCCTGAGTTCGATTCCTGGTATCCCCCCCCAAAAAATATTAAGGTCTGGTGCAAAACTACAGTATAAAGACAGTGTTGTATCAGCAGAGGGTGGATATATAGATCAATAAAATGGAATAGGACACCCAGAAATAGCCACAATGCAAGTTCAGCCAACTGATTTTTTAAAAATTAGTTTTATTGGTACATTTTAGATACACATAATGATCACATTCCTCAGAGGGAGTTTGTCGCTGTGCATAATATATCTTAATTCCTCTTTTTTCCCACCCCCTCCCTCACTTCAACCCTTCTTCTCCTCCTTAATTACAAAAAACATTGTTTCCATTTTTTCCCCTTCTGTGCTCTTTTTCTTTTCTCTTACTTTCTTCTCTCTTCCCCCTTCCTTTGTTCCCCTTCCTATTTGAACATTTTCTTTCCATTTCTCAGTATCTATTATATATTTTGATCCTTATTTACCCTTTCGGTTTCTCACACCAGAGGAACAATGCAATATTTAAACAGTATGTGTGATTCATTTTACTTAAAACTATGCTGAATCCATTTAGCTAGAAATGTCTAGATGTATCCTTCTTTATAGCAAACTTATTTTTTATAAAGTGGTATACAAAATGCTGTGAAGGCAAGAAAACCATTCCAAGAAACTTTGCTGGAGAAACTGGACATCCATGGGTCGAAAAATGAAACCTGACATAAACTTAACAAAAGTTAGCTCAAAAGGGGTCAGATTAATCCCAGCCACTCCAGTGGGTGGGGCAGGAGGATCACAAGTTCAAGCCCAGCCTGGGTCACAAGTTCAAGCCCACTTGTCTCAAAATAAATTTTTAAAAAGGGCTGCGGATACAGTTCAGTGGTAGAGTGCCCCTGGATTCTAGCTCCACTACCATTTTTTAAGGTGGAAGTGGTCTAAAACTTACGTGTAAAATGCAAAAACTCTTAGAAAAAAATTAAGGAAACCTTTGAAATCCAGGGCTAGGCAAAGAGTTCTTAGATTTGACACCAGAAAAGTGATCTTCAAAGAGAAACACTGATAAATTGGACCTTATCAAAACTAAAAACTTGTTCTACAAAACTGATAAATGATGAAAAAACAAGCTAGAGAAAGGAAAAAAATATATGCAAACCATGCATTTGACAAAGTACTAGTAAATAAAATATATAAAGAACTTTCAAATTCAACAGTAGAGGGAAAAAAAAATACAGTTAGAAAATGAGCAGGAGACATGAGCAGACCTTTCACCAAAGAGGACACACAAAGCGATAAGTACTGGAAAACACATGAAAAGATGTTCAACATCATTATCCACTAGTGAACTGCAAATTAAAACCACAATGAGACAGGAGTCCTGCAGTTTGACCGAGCCATACACTTATAACAACGTAAGAGTCTGAGGTACAGAAATTAATAATGTTTTCAGTAAAAGAGCTTAACTGACTCCAGTGGTCTTCTCTTAAGGTGACTTGCTCTCTTCTTATGTTGCCATACAAGTTAAGTGCTCTAGTGGTATTCCAAATACTGGAAATCCATGAAGGTCTCCAGAGGTATCTCTTTCAAGTATCCCACCTAGTTCTAGTAGTATTTAGTCACTGATTAGACACAGGAGCAGTGTTAGTGTTCTGGAAACTTGGTGCCATCTGACCTTATCAACAGATATGACAGCTCAGTAGGGTGGGCAGATGCCAAGGCCTGTGACCCCGAGGCTGTGGGTACCAGCTCTGCCACAAGCCAGGCTGCAGTCTGGGAGAAGCTTACACGCTTGTCTTTCCAGAGCAGTTGCACTTTGTAATCCCAAATCCCAAATTCTGCTTTGGTCTTCTTTAAGCAAGCAAAAGTCTGCACAAACATGTATCTTACTTTGTTTTTCTCCCCCAAAGCACAAGATCGTTTTTCCACACCCCGTTTCTTCCCTTGGACCCCCAGCTGGCTGGTGGTGCGGCTCAGATGCCTGCACTGGCCTTCCTTCAGGGTGGGAATTACTGGCACAGGAAATACCGCTGGATTCCTTTCCTCATCAGTGCCTGGAAGAGCCTGACCAGAGCAGGTGGCTGTAAATATTTGTTGAATGAAAAAAAAATGCGTGAGCTTTGATGTAGAGGAACATGATGTTGGGATTGAGAATACCATCTATGAAGTGTGATCAAAAACTATGGTGAATGATTAAACACTTCTTTAAAATTTATTATGGCAAAAGAGACGTTGCCATAAATCCCTCTCAGAATACTCCCTCTCACCCCTCACACGCCTACTTAATCGTCCTTGCCAGCAGTATCCACCGCATTCTTGATCACACCTCATGAGTATGCTCACGAAAGAGGACTTCCAGAACTGCCAGAAAGTGACAAAAATATGGGATGAGTGTATCTGAAGTGAGGGGGAGCTTGTAAAGGGGGGCTCATGGCAGTGCGACCCTCATCTTCTGCATACACTCCTATAAACATCGGAGCTGGACTTCCGTAGGACTGCTCTACTCCTGCACAATTACCATGGTGGTGCGAGTGAAAAATTCATCACTGGTATTCTGAAGGAACCTGAAATCCGTGTGTAAGCCTCCCTGCCACTCCCAGGGATCTCTCGGGGGTTCTTTTGCTCACTATCTGACATGAGTCTTGGAACCTTCTTGGAATGTTGATCAAAACCAGGCAGGATCTGGTATCACAGCTCCCACCCAGCCTGGTTCCCACTTTTTCTTAAGATCCTGGGGGTTTCATTTTCCCATATTTCTTCTTGCATTCCTCACAGTAGAGTTCTGTCTCTCTTACAATCTGGTGTCCTGTGGGGTGTGTGTGTATGTTGTGTGTGTGTGTGTGTGTGTGTACACGTGTATGTGTGTGCACGTGTGTGTGCTGTTACTGTATGGGCTTTGAAAGATTGAGTGGCACCCACACCAGCTGCTTTAAGGATTTTTGTTAGTAAAGCCCTGCATTTTCACCCAGCTCTAGCAATGCTCTGCCAAAAACAGACTGAGATCCTTCATGCGTAAATGGAAACACACCAAGAAAAAATTAATACCAAATGTACAGCAAGATCAAAAGAAGAAATAAATTTCTCAATGGAATACTCAGAGCTGTATTGAGACCACTGGTTACTGCTGCTCTTCATAAAATTGAAGGTCAGAGCATGTTTCAGTAAAGTTCTTAAAAGGCAAGGACTAGCCAGCAATTGTGATTTAAGAATCCCACAAAGGTGATTTCCCAAAAGCCTGCCGAATCCTGAATTACACAGGGAATTTGTTCCCCCCAAATACCATAATATATAAGAAAAATAACTAGACATACCAAGGTCTATAGAACAAAGGACCTACACCCAAAACAATTTCATTTAAAAACAAATGACACAAAGTATTTTAGAGAATGTAGTGTCCATGAAATATTTGCTTGCAAATGACTTTGGTGCACTTTCAAAATAAGAAAAAAATATAGAGACACTGTAACAAATTATTGGCTTGACTGTTATCAGGTGAGTCTTCCTTAGTAAGCGTGACTCCTCAGGTTTAGTAATACTCATTTACCCATTCAGTCATGCATCCATTCAGAGAATATTTACTGAGTTCTTACGAGGTGCCAGAATGGCTTCTGACATAAGAGTAGAATAGTTCAGAGTAGAACTAAGAATCAGAGACTCTACTTGAAGACCTGCTCTACCACTTAGAGTGGAACAGTGCTCCACAGAGAAGTAAACCTCTCCTGGCCTCTGATTCCTCATCTGCAAAATATACTTGTCTTACAGAGTTGTAGGAATTACATGAAGCAATGTATATCAGATACCAGACACTTAGTCCATGCTTGGCACATGATAAATGTTCTGAGGAAAAGGCGGGGGCCAGAGAAGGTACTAATCCAAAAATGTATGCTCCTCAAACACAGAGATAGCCTGGTATCTTCCTCCCCAGAAATATCCTCACCCTCCCACATTCATAGGATCCCAAATGTGCCTAGTAGCCAAGGAGAGAAGGGCCACTAGGAGTCAGGAACACGAAAGGGCAGCCTTAGAAGACAGGACACCCAGGGAAGGGAAAGCCCAACTAGCATGTCAAGCCTGCCCACGTCTTTGCTTTCTCTTTGCTCCTGGAGAGCAGGTGGGGGAATAATTTCCCCTTATGTCCAGTCGGGAGAGGAGCCCATGGACTCCTCTGGACATCTGGACACCTCAGACAGACCCAAGAAGCAGTCTGGTTCTCTCCTCCACATCTCCTCCTGCTGGAGGCAGCTGCAGTGCAAGAGGTGGCCCCATGGGGCCAAAAAGAGATGGGAGACTGGAGATGTGGCTTTTTTTTTTTTTGGTACCGGGGATTGAACTCACGACCTTGCGCTTGACAGGTAGGCACTTAAGCCACTGAGCTAAATCCCCGGCCCATAGGTGTGGCTTTGTTGAGGCTGGGGCTCAGAGGCTGCCCGTCGTGGCCCCACATCACAGACACAAACTCACAAAAGCAATGTAAGACATGTGGGTAAATTTGAACTTCAGATAACTAACAAATCACTTCATAATGCAGGTTCCATGCAACGTTGGGCATATTTATAGCCAAAAATCATTCATTATTTATGTGAAGTTCAAACTGTTTTGCATCATCACTGACCGTGCCACTCAGCAAGTGAAGAGATCAACTTTATTGCCCTGTGCTTCTCTGAGATCAGATGGGACGTAGCACCTCTGGGTGGGTCACAGGGCAGAGGTACCCCAGGACGTTGGACTTGCAGCCCAGTCGCACTAAGTGGACATGGTGACGAATCTCCGTTGTACAGGGCATGGTGCTCAGTGCTGGAGAAGAACAGAACAGTCCCTGGCAGAAGGACCCACTGACTAATAGAGGATCAAGATCAGCGAGACAGTAATCACAATAAAAATGATAATAAATAACAGGTTATCGTTCATAGTTATTGAGAGCTTATTGAGACACTGTTCTCGTAACTATGCTGTGCAGTAGATTTTATGACCTCTTAGATTACAAACATTGTAAGTAAGGTAACATGTAATGTTTCACTCAGGATGAGAAAGGTGTTACAGTGAAAGAGCCGCTGTGCATAACAGTGCTGAGTAAAGGAGGCCTCCGGTCCATGGGGATGATAGCGTCCAGTTTACAGCAGACGTGCCTGGGTCTCACTAGTAGGAAGTGGTAGGAGGAGGAGGAATCCGAGTAGAATGGCTCCAGGACTTGTCCCCTTTACCATGAACCACAGGGAAAGAGTTTCATTTGTGTGAACTTCTTCCCATTAGACGCTAAGTTCCCTAAAGAGGGACCTCCTGTTTTACTTTCCCTTGGGACCTAGCGCCCATTACCCAGGTATAGATGGGGTGCCAAAAAAATTTACCTGATGAGCAAATCAATCTTGGAAGCCTTTGAGGATAGGATAGGCTGTGAGTTCAGCTTGACAAATCTCAAATCACCTGGGCAGGGACCCTTTTCTCTCTTGATCTGTCTCCCTGCCCTGGTGTTTGAGTTAGGGTGAGAGAGAACCACTGAGCAAGCTCAGTATTTAATGGCAAATTCAAAGGTTGGGACATAAGGTGACCTCTGCAGTCAGACTAAGTCATGAAGAACTGTCAGCTCTTGCCAGTCTCTTCTGTATGAGGACTCAGATACCAACTGCCTTCCCTCTCTGTCCAAATCCTACAGATGGACAATACCTAAGCCTGATGGGGTCAGTGGCCCTGCTCAGAGCCCTGTAGCATGGAGCAGCTCCATCCTCCCCCTGGACCCACAGAGAAGTCCCCACATCTCAGCTAGCTCAAGCCTGTGGTCTTCCTTGTTCTCACTAACACCCCCAGCCTGAGGCCACCCTCTTGGAGTTCCAACCACACCCTGCAGCCTGCTAATTCTATCCCCCCCCAGCAAATTTAAACCAAGCCAATCCTTTGCAAGCCTGCACCTTCTTTAAACAGGAATCACAAAATCCTTAAGGCAATAAACAAACTCCTCCTCTAAGAGGATCAACTGCCCACCTTTTAAAAAAAGAGAGAGCAAATTTACAGAAGGGGAGAGACAACATCTGGCAGCAGACTCCCTTTCTTCCCTCAAGATATCATTGAACACAGTGACCCCTGCTTGATCACTACCACAGAGTGAGCAAAGCTGGGCTCTCCCGCAACTTAACTGCGTGCAGCTGACCTCACTGGATAGTGGGCTGAGGTCACGCCCAGTGTCTTCTAAGTAGCTGATACTTGCTTGGATACTAATATTTGACAAGTGTGTCACATGTAGGGATTCACTAAATATAATTACTGTAATTTGACCACTACGGATGTGTCTGAGCTTAAATACCCTAAATTCTGACATAAGAGCGTTAGTGTGGGCGGGAAAGAAGTCTACCAGGTAGTTAAGCCCTCACCTTGAAAATGAGAAAGGAAGGGAACCTGAATCATTTTCATACTGCTCCTGTCCTTTTCTTCGGTCTTTCACTCTGAGGACTTTGCCACTGTGGAGCTGAGTGACCCCGCGTAGCTCAAGTTCCTGGGCCCCAGTTTCCGGGCACTAAGTCAAGCAGGTTTGGAGAGAGGATCTGAAGTTCCCTTCTGAGTCTGACATTTCAGGGTTCCAGCTGCCCAGCAAGTGGGGCGGAGGGATGAGAAATGAGTGGTGAGTGTGGCATAGATGGTTGGGGATGGGATAGCTTGGCTGGGAAGGGGAGAACAAATATGGATTTGAAGAGGGAAGAAACCGCTGTAGACAAAGGTGTACTTTGTTGCAGCCCCTCCCCAAAGGCTCACTTTGGCCTTGCTAAGCAGGTGACAGCTGTCACATCCCTGTGTGGTGTTTGGCCGGTGCCCAAGCATCTGAGCCCATCCTTTACTTCCATTCATTCACGCCCCATGTGTTCTGCCTCCTTCCAGGACTACTCAAAGAATGGCGAAATTACTTGAACTGCAAACAGATTCTGGCCAATTAAGACAGGCATAGCTCCTCATGGAGCTTACAGAATGCAAGAATAGCAGATGTTAAAAAAATCCTCAGTGCAGTATTAATCGTATACAGGCTGCTCTCAGAGGTATCACAAGGACTCCACACTCTCAGGGAGCAGACTGGAGCAAGTGGCCCTGAGCAGATCACTCACAATCCAGTGTCATATCACTGTTTCCCTCGCAGAAGCCTTGCAGTGGCCTCTGCACACACTTGGTCTCCATCCCAACCTGTTCCAGGCTGTTGCTGTCCAGACAGGCTGTTTCCCTGGGGTGTTGAGAGTTACACACAAGGAAAAGGGCAGAACCAGAGCAGAGCCTTCCTGACCTTGTGAAACTGCCCATCTCTAGACCACCTCAGATCCAGTCTAACCACCAGCAGTTTCTACCTCACACAAAAGAAAGGTCCAGTGCTAGATCTTCAAAAGGAAGAGTGAGGAGAGAGAAAAATTCGAAATGAAAAGCAAAAGAGATCTGACTGATACCTAACCCTAGAAATTAAGAGTGTCTAATGGCCTCTAGAGTGCTTGACATTTTAGCCCTCAACTGGGGTAGCCCCTCCCTTGGGGCTGCAAAACAGGACTGCCTAGAAATTAGAACATTGTGGTTTCCACTGTGATTTTGCGTCCAGAAACCCAGATGCTGCTGCCGAGCTTGCAGTCACATAGCTTTCTCCTCACTGATCATCTGCATCATTAATATTTATGACTGCTTCTTCCTCTAAAGAGGTGACAGCAATTAAATCTGACACAAATAAAAAAATCGATTGAGCTTTTTAAATTCCTGTCATCCCTCTTTTCCGTCTTGCTCTAAGGCTTTGCCACCGTTGAGCTCGGTGACCTTGGCCAGGTCCTTGAACTTCCTGAGGCCTGAATTTCCTGGCATTAAGTCAGGCAGGTTCAACAAGAAGATCTTGAGGTCCCTTTCAAGTCACAATCCTTTGTGCCATTGTCATAAGAAAGCCTTAACCCTAATCTTACATGTCAGAAATTGCTTCTGAAGACCACGGGTGTGCCCAGGAATAACTGTGTGAGAGGGGCAAGGAGCCGCCAGGTCTGAGTGGTTCATTATCAACTTTCGAGTGCAGGCCAGCCCTTAAAAGAGACATTCTAGAGGACACTAAATGATTTTGTATCATTTCAAAACAAAAATTAGAGCATCATCCTCTTTTGCTGTTTTAACAAGCTACAAATTGCTACTCATTTTTGCATAATTCTATGTGAGGCGTGAGAGATTATCTGCAAAACTACAGGGTGGTCTCTCCAAAGAAGAGTCTCTGTGTCAGGATACCTTGGTGATCCAGAGAGCAGGGTAGAGAGAGGGAGACAGTGTTAGTCTCTAGGATACTCTACTACCTTCCCTGGGGCTGTAACACAGAAGCTCTTAGAAATTAAAATGAATTTGTGTTCAGAAACCTAGGAAGTGCAGCAAAGCTTGGAGTCACATTTTTGGGGGACATTCTTTCTGAAGTTACAAGAAATGTCCTAAGGAATGCTGCGCCCAGCTGGGTTCTGAGGACGGAGGCAGAGTTCTCCTTGGGCTGTCTCAGTCTGGGGAAGGAGAAGGTGAAACGGGGAAGGAGGTCTTTAGGGAACACGGAAGCTGGGTGTGACTACAGAGAGTGGTGTTGGGGACAGCCTTCCCCACAACCTTTGGACACCAGCAGATCTGTACTTTCAAAAGCTCTGGGTAGCCACGAGATGGATTCAGAAGCCTCCCGGACTCCCAATGTTGTTACTCCCCCTCCATGACCCCCTCAATTTCAATTGCCCCAGGAGCTGCTCCTACATTTCCTTAACAAACTCTTTAAAGAGAATTTCTCTCAGTTTCAGCAACAGTGCGCCTGAGGATTTGCAGGGTATTGGCCGGGAGTTTGCACTTTTTGTAGACTCTGGGGATAATGCCCTTGTGCTCACTGGTATAGTAGAACCTGGAGAAGGCCAGTTTCTCAGCTTCGCTGCATCCCTTCTGACCTTTGGGAACGGTGACCTTGGCAAGCCTGACTCCCATGGTGACTTCTGTGGATGTAGATACATAATCTTAAATCATGGACAACAAAAGAGTGCTAACAGAGGAGGGTGAGACTTGGTGATCTCTTTCTGTTCATCTGTCGTTTTTCTTCTACAGAGAACAAGAAGTACTTGTACAATAATAATTTTAGAGACTGTTAAGTCAGGTAAGTAAAGAGCGCCCGGTGTTTGCAAGCACTGAACTTACTGGTAGAAGGAATGTGTGGAAAGGGTTACATACTGCAGGGAAGTGCTGTTGTTTGGGGCAGGAAAAAGAGGTCTTGTAACAACAGGAAGCACTGGGAGGCCTCAGTATCAAGGCTTCCAAGCAAAGCCGTGCTGGGAACAATGGCTGCCTGTGGCTCAGGAATATTGGGCAGGAAATGAAAATGCTGGGGTGGGCGGTGAGGTGCGGGGAGGAGCTGATAAGCACTACCTGGCTGTTCTTTATATAAGACTCAGCTTGCCAAAGACAAGTTGGTTTTTTCCCCCCTGAATGCTCCTCATCTCTCACCAGCAAAACTCATTTTAGAGAAACAGAGATGAAAAGAACCCAGAGTCCTATGGGTTGGAAACATTAGAAAGCTGTACCGCCCAGGAAACCAAAGGGTACAGTAAGAGGAAGGCATGAACATAGGGGTCAGGGGCAGGCCCTTCGGATGAACCAAGAACCCTGCCCAGCTGAGTCTCTAGAGGGACCAGTTCCATAAAATAGAGTTGGGGGTAGTGAGAGTCCAGCCTTTCCAAAGGAGATATGTATAAACTTCAGAGGTTCAAGTCTATATTTTACGTTACACAAATTTCCGTTCCTGTGGGTGGAGTGAACTGGGGAGTCATGAAGAACACAAATGCAAAACAGAATGAAACTAACAAAAAACAACTCTAATGTTTTGTCTTGGAAGACCTGAATGTCAGCCAGAACCAGCAGGAGTGCGGATCTGCACATGTGCAGGTAGAAATTGAATCTGCAGGCTTAATTTCTGCTCTGGGACAGTTCAGAGAGAAGGACAGTTAACTCCGCCAGTGTCTAAATTAATACCCGTAGACCTGGACCAAGATCCAGCCTCCTTAATTCCTTGTCTAAATCCTTCTCCCGCATCAAATTGCTTTTAGACATAAAATCACTTCTACATCCTGCTACTTTCTTTCTAGTCTTCCTCAGCCTCGTCTGTCTTGGTTTCTCTAGTGTGAAGGTGATCCTTATCGAATAGGCTAGGAAGGGCATGGACTTTGGACTCAGACATAACTTAAATGTTATGTCTCCAGCTCTGTCGCCAGCTGTTTGCCCTAGGACAGACTGAATCTTAGTTTGCCACCTAGGAATTAGAAATCATAATCTCTACACGTTAGGGTTGTAAGAACTAAATGAAATAGTGATGGTCAAGTCTGGGGTTGCACAGAGCATTTGGTCAGTCCATCCTTATGGCCATCCTCAAGACATACAAAGAGTAGATGCACTGACACACTCAGAGGAGAAAAAAACCTCACATAGTCCCCATTCTTAAGATGACTGGTGTTCAGAAAGCATGTAGTTCTAGACACAGATTTATTTTCCCACTGAATGTGTCATTAACCCGCTCAGTTCATGAGCCTCCTCCCCCGTGGAGCCATAGCTGTGGGCATCCTCTCCGTCCATTCCTGCTGAAGGCCCTCCATCAGGGGATCCCACACTGCAGGTGGCAGGAAAGTTGCCTGCCCAGTGAGTAAATCTCAGTCAGGTGATTCACGCTGACTGTTCTCTTTCTGCAGTTAGAGTGAGAGTTAGATGATTCTGAGGGGTTTGTTGCTGCTCACCAGCTGGGCCTGGGAATATCCTGGGAGTTGAGTCTCTCCATCCTCTAGGATCAGACTCCCCAGAGTGAGAGACATCTGCCTCACCAGTGCTGAGGACGGAACTTCTTTTCGGTAACAGTAGGAAGGATGAGCCAAAAAGGCACTTATAAATGACAAAAGCATGGCCATCGCCAGTTTCATCAACTGGACACCTACCCCTGTACGGTTTCCCTGCAAAAGTAGAATCAGGCAGCTCTAAGCTCTGGGGTACGAGGGCTTTCTGCAGCTTGTTTTCTGTTCACATATGCATCACACCTCACCCCTTTTCACTACTCAGCACCACCCTGTCTCACAGCCACCTGCACCTCATGCATGCACATGCGCACAAGGTGCGCTATTCCCCTGGGCTCATCAGCCCAATGGTGACGTAGGGTCTAGAACTTCCACCGACCTCAACCAGTCAGGATTGGAAAGGCTCATAACTTCCCTAAAGAAGCGTTAGGCAACAGCTAGAGAAGAGGGGGTCCTTCACCCCGCTCTTTCATCCTTGACATCTCAGGTGATCGTCTCCATTGACCCTAGAGGACACTGTATATTTTTGTTTAGAGAGTGATGTGTTTGTGCTGGGTCTTTGCCTCCAAATCTCCCACAACCCTTCCCTAAGGATGATTTCCTTTGAAGAGAAGAACTCTGGCTTTGCCCGCAGGAGGCAGTGAAGTCTGGTTGAGAGCTGCCTGGGCTGGGCATTACCACTCCACAGGCAATGAGGGAGCCTGTAAATGTTTCGGCAGAGGGGAGCTTTATCATCAAAGCAGCGTTTTAGAAAGATTTATCTGGCAGCAGAGATCGAGATAGAATGCAATCTTCCTAGGTCATTATTTAAAAATCCCCTGATTTATCTGAACAGTTTTCTTCCACCAGACTAGTCTAGTCAGCATTCCTGGAATTCACAACATTATTTCTTGTTTTTCCACCTTGTTTAAACCATTCTCTGTTCCCTATGCTACCAGAAATTGCGTGACACTTACTGTGTGTTTATTGTATGCTAAATGCTTAATTGGGCATCTGCATAGATTATAGTCTATGTTGCATCTGATTACATCTGTCATCTCAACTAATCCCTGTGCACCAGTGGGCACAGCTGTGATCTGTCCTCCTTTGTCCTTCATCTGCAAACTCCTGAGCGCGAGGGTCCTGTGTCAGTCCTCTCTCATGTGTTCCCTCTCATATAGTCGGTGCTCCATAAATACACACAATTACTGTACTTTTTGACACCTGAAATCTCCACCTAACTACCTCCCACACACCATGTTTATAATCTTTTTTCACTCACTTTAGAGGTTTTACTTTTTATTTTATGCAAAAAACAAAAGTTCAAACGCAAACAAGAGAATAACAATAGTCAGTCAATACATTGAGTTTCTTTACCATTAAAGTAGTTGCGCAAAATGAAAAAAACAGATTTTCTCTTACAAAGAAGAAAGATACTCACGGAAAACTTTTTTTCAATGAACTAAGAGAAAGTAATAGTATAATTGAAACAAATTAGCATATATATTAAAATATTTTTGAAATAACGCAATAGGTAATTTGAGCAATTATTTGAACTTTTCCCTACTTCCTGTTTATGTCTTGTGTTTTGCTCTTTATATGTAGCAGGAATCTCTATAGGAGAAACCATGTGATATTTAAGTATGTCTGACTTAGTTCACTTACTGTTGTATTCCCAAGGTGCATCCATTTACCTAGCAATGCTTCAACCTTATCCTTGTTTGTAGTAGAGTTGGACCTCGCTGCATATAAATACCACATTTTCCTCATCTGTTCATCTGTTGATGGACATCCATGCTGTGTTTCCAAGATCTAGGTATTATAAATTGTGCTGCTTTAAATGTGTATGCATGTGCCCTATGGTTTAACTCTTCTGGGAAGGTACCTAGGAGGCGAATAGCTGAGTCAAATGGAATTTCTACTTTTGGTTTTCTGAGGAATTTCCACAGTGATTTCCATAGTGGTTAGACTAGTTTACATTCCCACCAACAATGTAGAAGAGTTTTCCCCCCACCCACATCCACACCAGCATTTGTTACTGAAAGATTTTTTGATGATAGCCCTTCTTTCTGGAGTAAGATGTTATCTCAGTGTAGTTTTAAGTTGCATTTCTCTAGTAGCCAGCGATGTTGAACATTTTTTCACGTATTTATCGGCCATTTGTATTTCTTCTGAGAAGTAGCTATTCATTTCAGTTGCCCATTTTTTGATTGGGTCTTTTTTTTTGGTGAGTCCAAATTTTTTGAGTTCTTTATGTATTCTAGATATTATTCCTCTGTCTGAGGAATAGCTGACAAAATTTTCACCCCATTCTGTAGGTTTTTTCTTCACTCTGTGCAGATGCTTTTTAATTTTTGATTCTCAGCATGTGTCTAATTTTTCAAAAAGAATAGTCACAGTGTTTATGCCTGTCTAGGGCCCTTAAGATTTTTGCTTGCTGTTTTCATACTGGCCGAGTTACTTACTCTACCTCGACAGCTCCAGTTTCCCCTGTTTACCTAGTAGGAAGGGATGGATCCTTCCTCTTGAGGTGGTGTGAGGGCAGCACTGAGTGCCACTGATGGATAAACCGCAAGCAGCTCAGGGACCAGCACCCGGGAGACGTATGGTAACTGTCTGTCCACATCTTGGTTTCTTGAGGACAAGCATCGGCCATTTTGCTTTTCAAGCTAGAACATCTGAACATCTGCTTTGGCAGAAGGAGAGCTGTTGCCAGGAAGAAGACTGCATTGTTGGCACGTACCCAAGGGGAGACAGTCAAGCATGGCCCCAAGGGACCTGGACACTGACCACACTGACTTTGCTTGGCATCTGAGGGCCTGAAAGTGAAGAGGAGAGAGGCCCAAGGGTGTCCCTGGACCTGAAGCACAGGGGTGGGGCGGGGGTGGGCGGCTCTAGGGTACAATCTGCCCTCAGGAGCCTGCTCTGTGCTGGGGCAGAGCTGGTCCTCAGATGCCCCAGGCAATGGGTTAGGCAAATACTCCTGCTCCTCCAGGGGTAATTACCTCAGTAAGGTCATCAGAAAGGACTTCAGCAAACATTTAGAAACTGCCTCAGTGATTTCACAAACCCCTCTGGCTTCTATAATAAAACTTTCTTCTTAAAAATTGTGTTTAAAGAAAAAGGTACATTTAATTCTATCCCTACTTAGAAAATTCAAGAAAGTAAAGTTATAAAGAAAGAAAAGCAAAAGCCATTTGTTTTCTACCCACTAAAGGTAACTACTGTCATGCCAAAGTGTGTCACTCTTTGCCATTTAGGGTCATTCTGTACTCTTTAGAGTTATATATCTTTTTGATTTTTTAATCAACATATATTTCTTTTGTAACTTTTTCAAGAGGAGCTTTAAGGTGACTCTGACTATGAGGTGTCATACACCTACTGGTAGGGCATGCACTGGGAGAACTTAAACACTTTGGCAGCCAAGTGCAGGGACCAGTCAGCTGGCCTCAAATTGTGCCTACCTAGTTGGCCACCAGCTCCCAGGACCCACCCTCCCGGGGCAGAGGCCATGATTCAAGGCAGTAGGGTGCAGGGCTTTTCCTGTTCTCCATCATTGGTAGTATCATGGAAAAGGCATGAGCTTTGGAGTCTGACGAAGCTGGATTTGGATTCCAGCTCTGGCACTCATTAGTTGTGTGATGTTGGGCAATTTACTTAGTCTCCCTGAGAATCAGCCTCTGCGTTTTCAAAACAGAGATAATTTTACCTGTTTCTTGGGTTGATTATGTTTGGAGAAGTGGCAAAGCAAACAAGCATCAAGCCAATAGTGCAGCGTCTGACACACAGTAAGTGTTTTTTTTTTTTCTTTGAAGACCACAAATGTCAGTGGAGCACAGAATACCCACACTGAAAAAAAAAGGACCAGTCTCCTGTCCAACAAAACATTTTGAGAGCCACACTCCATCTTGGCAGTGTGATCACTGGACTCTGTGCTAATCCCGTACCCCAAGACTGTTGGGCCCCAAACCCAGAGAACAACAACACAGATTCAAGGAGCCTGTGTTTTCAAAAACTATTCCAGATGGATAAGACGCAGAGATGTTCCACAGAGTCAGTACTAATGTAGGTGACACAGAAACGGGTGACACCTTATGGCTTGATGCTGGACACAATAAGTATGGTGTGGGTTTTTGGGGATTGAGTTTATGAAAAATTTTTGGAGAAGGTAATATATTCTTACACTTCAAAATTCAAAAATAAGAAACAATATACAGTCAGAAGTCTCCCTTCTATTCATAGCTCTACCCTGTTCTCCAGTTTCTTCTTCTGTAGATAACTGAATGTATTTTCTCTTGCCTTCTCCCATAGATATTGAATGCCTATACAAAGATACATATCTTCCTTCTTCCTCGTCTTTCACTTCCTCCTCTTTCACCTTCTTAGCAGGAGTACCACAAATGGAGGTGGCTGGTTCTACCAGAGGAACTTCTTTCTTTAGAGAAGTTGGAAGACAAAGGCAGGAGTTTTCCAGTGGAGAAGAGGCAGTGGGCTCTGGCAGGCAGGCGGGGCAGGACGCAGTGCAGCGCACAGCTAGAAGCCAGCAAGTTGTTCCATGAGTTCAGGGCCCAGTTATCCTGGGGGTGCAGCCCAGAGTCTACTGGTGAGATTAGTAAGATGGAACGTGGTCAGATTGTGCAGGGCCTCACAGGCCTCACATACAGTTTGGACTCTACTATGTTGGTAATGAGGAACCATGAGAAATGTTTAGGCAGGAGAATGACACAGTCAAATCTGATTTCAAAAGTTAGAATATAGTACCATCTATAAGACTGAAAGAGGAAACAGAAGCAAAACCTTCTTCCCTGAAATGAATTTGAAAATGAAATAACACTAAAATAAATGCTTTGAACCTGGAGAGAAATACGAGAGAAGTATTAAATGCTTCCCCTTTTTCCTCTTGTTTTCCTGGGAAAAGTTTCTGTTCAAGTTCTCCATGGAGCTTACTGGGTACCACTTCTTTCTAGCAAGTCCTGAAGTTTCTAGAAATGTTTTGAACTAGATACTGGCTCACATTGCTGAATGACGATACTCTTTTGGATTTATATGTTCCAATTTCTAACAGTAAGAAAATGTTGCATTACTTATAGTATCATTTTATGCATGTGAATGATAAAGAACCAAAGGATGTGCACCAGAAATAAGTATTTCTCCAGATACCACAAGCAAGGCAACAAAAGAAAAAAATCGATGAGCTGTACTTCATTAAAATGTAAAACTTCCGTGCTGCAGAGACCACACATATGTACAAGGTTTATATCACTTAAGAATTAAAATTAGCTGGACATGGTGGCACACACCTGTAATCCCAATACCCAGGAGCCTGAAGCAGGAGGATCGTTGCAAGTTTGAGACCACCTTGAGCTACAAAGTAAGCTTAAGGCCAGCCTGAACTCCATAGTGAGACCCTGTCTCAAGACAAAAAAGAAAAGAAAAATAATTAAAACTAAATAACAATTGTTTAAAAAGTGAAAAGGTAAATAGTGAATAGATAACCCACACCATAGGAGAAAATATTTGCTAGTCATATATCTGTAAAGGTCTGTTACTCAGAATATATAAAGAACTCTTACAATGCAACAATAATGGCAAGCAACACTAAAGGTAAACAGAGGATCTGAACAGACATTCTCCAGAGAAGATCTATAAGTGGCCAATAAGCACATGAAAAGATTTTTGGCATTATTAGTCAGCAAGGAAATGTAAAGCAACACCGTAGTAAACACCAGTTCATACCCACTAGGATGACTATAATTTAAAAAATAGACAAGAAGCACTGGCAAGTTGGTGAAAAAAATTGGAGCACTTCTATTTAGCTGGTGGGAATGTCAGATGGCACAGATGCTTGGGAAAACAGTTTGAAAGTTCCTCAAAAGTTTATACAGAGTTATCATGTGGCCCAGCCACTCCACTGTCAAATAGATTACCAAGGAAATTGAAAACATATGTCCACACAAAAGCTTGTGCATGAAAGTTTCATAGCAGCGTTAGCGAAAGAGTGGAAACAACTCAAATTTCCATCAGCCAAAAAATAGAGAAATAAAGCGAGGAATTTATCTGGAATATTATTTGGAATATTATTCAGCCATAAAAGTGAATGAAGTACTGACACGTACTATAACATGTACGGACCTTGAAAACATCAGGCGAAGAGAGAGAAGCCGACCGAAAATGTCACGTAGGCCAAGCTTCTGTTTATGGGAACTGTCTAGAACATGCAAAGCCATAGAAACAGGAAGTGGCTGGGGGCTGAAGACAGAGAGGCAGACAGTGTCTAGGAATTGGTATTGGGTTTCTTTGAGAGAGGTGAAGAAAATGTTCTGGAATTACTATGATGGTCATTTAACTTGCAAATATACTGAAAATCATGTCGTGGTACACTTTAACAGAGGAAATTTAATGACATTTGACTTGTTTTAAAAATCGCTTTTAAAAAGAAAACTTTTTCTCCAAGGAAGACAAGCTAAAGGTCCAATGTATTTTTAAAAATTTTTTCCTTGCAGAATTAGAAAGTAGTTCATCTATTCTTTTAAGGACAGAAAAATGTTATGCTGTACTTTGTTAAATAGCTACTATAAGCTTTCAGATTTTCCTTTAGTTCTAATTAGGTCAGGGGCAAGTTAAAAACAGATAAAGGAAAATCAGAGAGAAATCAGAGCAGGCAGACCTCTCTAGACCGGGAGAGCAGCACTGAGGTGGAAGGAGCAGGAACAGAGACACAGGGTTAGGCACAGAGATGCGGGTGACGTGATGAAACAGTGCGCAGGACACACCAGAGAGGGGCTGGCGGAGTCAGAAACCGCAGGATGCCAATGTGACGATAGCACTTAGACTTTTTTTTTTCTTCTGGTACTGGGGATTGAACCTGGGGCCTTTGGACTGAGATACATCCCCAGCTCTTTTTTATTATTTTTGTTTTGAGACAGGTTCTTGCTAAGCCACTGAATTGCCCAGGATGGACTTGAACTTGCAGTCCTCCTGCTTCAGCCTCCCACAGGCTAGATTACAAGTATGCACCACCACGCCTGGTTTCACACTTAGCTTATTGAGCAGGAAACACCTGGAAGCTCTGCACTGATGACCCAGAATAAGAAAAGGCTCCATATCTTTTCTGGAGCAGTCTCTATCCCCCAGCCTCATGTCTCTGAGGTGGTCTTGCGTGCATATTGGTCCTTGTGATTGCTGAGCCGTAGTCCCTGTCCACCATGCACCATTAGACTTTACAGTACTTTGAAGGTCAGGAATGCAGGACCCAGAGAGGGAATGAAATCCAGATCCAACTCCAGAATGAGGGCCTATTTCTTGAAAGCACAAATGGAATTTAATGCACCGTGGGAGGATGTGGCTGCGGGACGTGAATGACCAAAGAGATTTGTGCTTGCTCCAGTCGTGGTTTCCAGATCTGATCAAATCCCAGCCAGAGGGAAGGGAGGCAGTTTGTAGAGTTCATGTTACCATGGAGGGTGCAGGAGGCTCAGAGAAATGACTCAGCTCCTGGCATTTTCTGCACTAGACCCTTGCAGAGGTTAGGAATTGAGCAGTGACCCACATTATGAGTAAGTGCAAAATGTCTTAGATCCAATGGGAAAAATGAGTTGATAATTCTGATTAGACTGTAAAGTTGAAGTAAAAGACGAGATTTTTTCTTTCCCATCAGAAACCACCTCAAGATGTATTTTGCGCTTGGATTAAGATTTCACTTTTAAGATTGCTGAAACAGGAAGGGAAATAAAAACCAAAAGAGGGGAAACGGGCCAAGGGGTGTAGCTCAGCAGCATAGCACAATGCAACGCCCTGAGTTCAATACCCAGTACCAAAAAAAAGGAGGGGGACAGTGGGAACAGGTTGCAATTTGATATCCTAATCAGCAATTGTGCACACCTCTGTAGGAGGAGATTTCACAGTTTGGGGCCTGGGATAAATCCCACAGGACTAGCTCCAAGACTCCGGCATCACTCATTCCGATGCCTAAATTGACAATGGAAGCTTTCTTTCCATCTATCACTACTCAGCTATTTTGTATCAAGCCTCTACCCTACAGGAATCCCAGGGTGTCCCCACTCTGGGTGGACCTCAGAACAATAGTCTAAAGAATTCTGACTGAGCAAAAAACTCTTGCTAGCCGCTCACTGCCCTCAGTGTGGGCTACAGGTTGACTTTCTCTGCCTGAGAATTTGTTAGACATGCAATTTCCACCCATGTTCCTACTGAGTTGCAATGCAGGTATTAACAAGATCCCCCAGGTGATGTTTTTGTACCTCAAAGTTGAGAAGCTCTGGTCTAGAGGAGTGATTTTGCAACTTTGAAGTATACCAGAATCGCCTGGAAGGTGCTGGGCGGGGGGCACCTGGTACAGGAGACATGGCCTGAGATCCGCTGCCCAGCGTAATTGCCCAGAGACGCTGTGGCTCCTTTCTCCTTAGGCACCGGGATGGAGAATCCTGTACCTTCCCCCGAAGCCCAGGAGGAGAATCTAGGGAAGCTAATGCTCCCCAGGGACTGGAACCAGGCCCCTTCCCTCGGGTTGTTTTCGTTTTGCCACCTGGTTAAACAGAGCTGTGGACAAGAGGTTCTAGGGCCTCTGTACCAAAGCCAGAGTAAATGGAATGTGTTTTTCTCACCTTTAAAACAAACAGAGCCTGAGAGGCTGCTGCTGAGAGCTGTGAAACCAGGAGGTCCCTCTCTGAGGACATGCTGGGACAGGTTGGTGACCCTGCACTGCCCCTTTTCTGGAGTGTTATTTATTTTTGTTAATTTATCATCATCACTGTTGGTCTTCTTGAGACAGGGTCTCTCTGTGTAGCACAGGCTGGCCCTGAAATCAGGATTGTCCTGTTTCAGCCTCCTCAATGCGGTGATTACAGATGTGTGCCACTGTGTCCTGCTCTGGGGTGTTCTTTATGAGGATTCTTTGAATCCAAGACTTGTGTGGGGGGTGCTGGAAAGTAGAGCCCGAGCTCTCACGGATACTAGGCAGCTGAGCTGCATCCCAAGACATGCCTTCATTCGTTTGTGAGACAGGGTCTTGCTAAATTGCCCAGGCTGGCCTTGACTTGCTGTACTCCTGCTTCAGCTGGGATTATAGCTAGGCTCCTCCGTGTCCAGCAGTTCCAAAACTGCTGTCTTTGAGTCCTCCTTGTGACTGTTCAGCGTTGCCCCAGGCAGCACGATAGCCACATACTTCACGGTGTGCATAGGATACCCCTTGCCAAGGTCCCGGGCATCTGACTCTCAGTCCAGACTCTGTTGGATTCCACTACACTTGTGCTACAAAGATAACACCTACATGCACAGAGGTCCTGTGCAAACAAAATCACTCTCCAATAGAATCATTTACCAAAGAAGGTCACACAGCCCTTGCCCTTCCACAGAACAGAATGAGTCCCTTGGATGGCAGGAGGCAAACTGTTTTCACCAAGAGAACCAAATTATGAATTCACATCCTAGATAAGCTACGCATCGAAGTAACAATGTCACCGTAGAATGATTTTCATATACCAGCTGTGCTATGCGTTTACAAATATTACTTCAGTGCTAACTGTGAGGTTAATGTCACTGTTGTGTTCCTGTGACAGGTGTTGAAACTAAGAAAGCAAATCATGTATTTTGCCTAAGGATACAAAGGCAAGTGGGTATCAAAATCTGTGCTCTCTAGGGGCTGGGGATATAGCTCAGTGGCATAAGCGCCTGCCTTGCAAGCGCACAGTCGTGAGTTTGACTCCTGGTACTGATTAAAAAAAAGAAGAAAAGAAAGAAAACTGTGCTCTCAACCATAGGCCACGCGGGACTGGTTAAGAACAGCTCCGTGTGGGGTTAAGAGAGGACTCACTGGACACATCTGGGATTTTCAAGGGGTGTGTGTGTGTGTAGCACTGGAGCTCTTTCCGTCTCTATATCATTAATTTACATGAAGGTAGGAGGGCCGTTTTATAAGCCAGATCCAATCACAGCTCTTCTGACTGAAGACAGAGGCTGTGGTCCCCAGCCCCTCACACCCCGCTTCCCCATGTTCACGCCCAGGAAGTGTTTCTGCCTCTGCCTCTGTCTCTGGCCTCGGTGCTTCCAATCCCAGATCCTGGTCCTGCCCTCTTCTCCTGGGTCAGCTGAGACGAGTCTCTCGGTTGTTACTGGGTGGAGGGTCTGTGGGAGCTCTTTCTGGTTCTTGGTGTCCTGAACAAAGAATTGGACAGGACACCCAAAAGGGTCCTCAGGGTACACATTCACTGCAGGTGCAAGAGAAGTGTGCTTTACAGGGTGAGGCCTGGCCAGTAAACAAACTTACAGAGGCCACCAGGAGAAGGAAAAGGTTTTTTTGTGCCTGAAATTCCTGATTGGCTCCCCCTCATGAAAATAAGGCATCAGGACAGTCATCCTATCGAAAGCTTCTTAGGTCTAGCGCCAGATTTAGACTACCCTATGGGAAGACTTGCTTGGCACCTGACACAATTAAAAGCAGCCCTTCTCTGGTCCTGCAAACAGAGCTGGATTCCAATGAGGGACCGAAAACACTTTCTGATTGGTTCTGGGCCCCGGGCTCCAGAGCCCTAGGTCACCTTGAATGCTGTGCTGTGTGCATGCTCTCCGGATCCTCATGACCTTGACACAGTCCACCCTGTTTGGGGGTTTGCCCAGCTCTGATTTCCTACCTCAGTTCCGCGGTGGTAACTGCAGCCACAGAGTCTGGAGGAGAGGAGCTATGGCAGGCATCGCCTTTGAGGGTGGGCAAAATACTTCTAAGTGTGAAAAACTTGATTTAACTATTTGTTTGTTTTTGAGACAGGGTCTTGCAGTGTAGTTCAGGCTGGCTTTGAACTCAATATGTAGCCCAGGCTGGCCTCAAACTTGCAGTGATCCTCCTGCCTCAGCCTCCTAAGTGCTGGAATTACAGGCTTAACTCCTGAATTTACAATTATTTGAAGACATCAAAGGAAGAGGGTGCTTAGGAAGTGCTAAAATAAAAAATTTTGGCCAGGCGTGGTGGTGCATGCCCATAATCCCAGCATTTGGGGAGGCTGAGGTAGGAGATCTCACGTAAAATCCTGGCCTGGGCAATTAAGCAATTTAGTGAAATCTTGTTTCAAAATTTAAAAATATTCTAAAGAGCTGGGGATGCAGTATGGGCTTGTGTTCAATGCTCAGTACCACTGAAAAAGAATCCAGTTAAATTCGAACACCTGGGGTCTATCCATGTAAAGGTGAAACCCAGTTGGATTTATATGTAGGCCAGGCATGTGGAAAAAGCATTAATGAATCAATGTGTCCCGCAATGTGCAGGAGGAAAGGTTTATTTTGGCTCATGGTTTGTAGAGGATTCAGTCCATAGTCAGCTGGCTCCAAGATGGTAGCATAACCGAGGAGCAAGAGTTCCTGGTGTGGTCGGAAGCAGAGAGGGATCAAGGGGGATGTATGCATAGGTAAGAGGCAGACAGGGATTGAGTGGGCAAGATTTAAAGTCTATACTCACAGCGGAGCTGAGGGTATTTATATACTTTGGGGGGTGGAAATCTGTGCAACTGGTGAATCTATAGAAAGTTTGGCCTTGGTTTACAAGAGAAAGGTGATAGCCTACCTACCCACAGGAGTAGAGATAGGGACCCACTTCACAGGTGAAAGCATAGCCCACTTAAAAAAAAATAGCCCACTTTAAAGGAGAAAGGCAAGAAGCCAGCCACTGTGTGTCTTCCTTATGCCTTATCAACTAAGCTAATTTGTGAATTCAACAGTCCTTTAAGGAATTTTGAGTGTGATGGGCCTGGAAGAAACATAAATGATCATAGATAGTTTGGATTTGGAGAATCTTGGATAACTGTGGGTCCTAAAGTTGCTGTCTTCTTCATAGTACAGTTTGTTTGTTTGTTTGTTTGTTTGTTTGAAACAAGGTCTCACATGTAGCCCAGGCTGGCCTCACACTCACAGCGACCCTTCTGCCTCAGCCCCCCAAGTGCTATGATTACAGGTGTGCACCACCGTTGCTTTACATCTAATACTTTGCTTTCCCCGTTTACCCAGTTCCATATGTTTTGAAGAGCTGTGCAGAATTTATTGAGACTCACGGCATCGTGGATGGAATCTATCGACTTTCAGGGGTCACCTCAAACATACAGCGACTAAGGTAAGAGGAAAGAACCCAGGAGACTTCTCCCATGGCCCTCCTCTGTCACCCCTCCGTTGGCAGGGGCAGGAGTACCAAAACCCTGAAGGGAAGAGAGGGAGGGAGGGCTGAGACAGCCTCTGACGGTTAATAGAGGGAGGAAGCTCTCCTGCCTGATAGGATTCTTTCCAACAAGAGCTCCTTTGGGCTTTTAATCTATTTCTTTGTCTCCCTCCAGGTTTCTCCTCCTGGGGGAGAGGTGATTTAACTAGATGCAAACGCTCTAAATTACAAATTAAGAAAACAGTTGGATGAGGTCCCTTACATGGTGTTTGGAACTCAGCACTGTGAGGTTCTCTGTGGGCACACTGGATAGCGCATCCACCCAGTGAGGAATCGGTGGTCTTGTGGTCGCTCATGTCTCTGACTGACGCCAGTATTTAAAAAATTATGGGAGAGGAGCTAACTCTAGTCTTGGGATTTGCCTTAAACACTTGGGCAAAATTTCTATCATACGAAATTAAGATGGCAAAAACCACTACACAAAAAACACATACATGCAGAGAGAAAAAGAAAGAAATAATATAAAGTATACTTTCCTGTGACGAAAGGAATAAGTTTATGTGTTTTTGCACATTAACACCGGAAGAACATTACTTGTTTTTTAAAATATGTTATATGCCCTTTATAAATGTAGACTTTTAAAACAATAAAACATTCTTGTCACAAAGTTAGTATGTACAATTTAATAGATGATGCTAATTCATTTTCCATCTTCCTCCTTTCATTTGCTTTCTACCCCCACCCTTCCAAATCTGATTTGCGATACATTATACCAAAGGACTAAAACTTGCTTTTACTTCCAGGAAAGTGGTGACTGTTAAAAAAATTCTATGTTGCAGACATAAATTTTAATGAACTCTGCACGTTTACATAACACCACTAATTTACCAGTGTGCCATTTTTAAGGGTGTATTTTTTTGTGTAGACTTGGGGCTAGAGCCTTTACATTTGCTAGGCAAGGGCTCTACCAGCTATAACAGTAGACACCTCCTCCTGGCTAATGAATGGCTCTGAAATGTCTCACACAGCGATGGTATCCTGCAAAGACACTTGAATGGAGGCAAATTCTTTTTCATTTAAGGATTGGCCTTAGCCTGGGGGAGGGAAATTTTGGGCTAAATAAACAAGCTCTAGATTGTTCTGCTGCTCCCTTAGAAAATCACATGCCTGGCCAGGAGCATTGGCACACACCTGGAATCCCAGCACTCTGGGAGGCTGAAGCAGGAGGATTGCAAATTTGAGTCCAACCTGGGCAAGTGAGTGAGTGGGGGAAATCCTGTCTCAAAATAAAAAAAAAAAAAAAGCAGAGCTGGGGATATTGCTCAATACAAAGGCCCTAGGTTCAATCCTCAGAACCAGAAAGAAAAAGGGGCAGGACAGAGGGAGCAAGCTGCGAATTCAGGAAGCCAGGGCACAGTTCTCTTTTCAAGGCCACATCCAGCTGCCTCAGATTCGGGCAGCATCAGGGGCTCCCTGCGCCCTGTCGCAGAGGCCAGCACCAGAGTGCATGGCGCGCACAGGCTCTTTCACAAACGCAGTTCTGGGGGTCGAGCTGATGTTGGTCCCTTCTCGCTGATCATGTGAATACACTCAAGAGGCCGACTTCCCCGCGAGGGCTCGACCCTGTCATTTATTCAACAGATGTCTAACTTGAGGCAGTAGAATGGGAAATGGGCTCCGGTGTCCCAGATGTCCCGACACACCTTTCTGAAGGTGTTTCTGAGCTCCTCTGCCCTGTAGGAGTCACCACCAGGCAGCCCGCCAGGCCTCGGGGAGCATCAGAGATTGCTGCTCAAAGCTCCGGGCCCTGGGGTTTGAGACTCCGGACACGGCAAGTGTGTTGCTGTTTAACATACGGATATGCACGGTGACGACCTCACTCGCCCTGGCTTCGGTCTCTCTTGCAGGAAAGAGAATTTCATTTTGAGCAATAGTTTGGAAAAACCGACATCTCAGTAGGCTTTTCTGGCAAACCGTTTTCATATTTCCGATGTGCACAACCAGTGCTGCAGGTGCGGCATCCACGGGTCGTCGATGAGCGGACGCCTTTCTGCTCACAAAGACTGAGCCCGAAGTGGGAGTCTTTCCGCAGCTCCCTGAGCAGAATCACAGTCAGATTCTGCCTGAGTCCAAACTGGGAAGGGTGAGGAGCGCGGGGCCTTTGCACCCCTTAGCTGCGCCTCCCGGGATCCTCAAGCCTCGGTCTGTGTCCTTTCAGGCAGGAGTTCGGCTCCGATCAGGGCCCCGACCTGACGCGCGAAGTGTACCTGCAGGACATCCACTGCGTGGGCTCGCTCTGCAAGCTCTACTTCCGGGAGCTGCCCAACCCGCTCCTGACCTACGAGCTCTATGAGAAATTCACGGTGAGCGCGCGGGCCGGGAGGGCTGCAGCGCGGAGTTAAGAGGCTGCTGCTGCCCGCTGCTCCCCGTGCCGACCTGTTTCCCTGGCGTCGCGGTGGTGGGGGTAGGATTATGAGGAAAGCTGGGCAGTGGCAGTGGCTACCGTTTTCTTTTTGAATTTTCAGGTTAGGGTGTGTTTTTGTTTTTGACTTCTTTTTGAAATGTATTGTCAATTCTTGGCATAAGTTGAGTTGGAGACAAAGGGGGAGTTTTTAAGAGCTGAGTTAAATGACCTCCGTGTTTATCCAGCCAAACGTGCCTCGTTGAGGAGGGAGGAAACTGGGAACCAAACAGCGAAGTGGCCGACCCAAGGTCACACAGGGAAGTCGGACTGGACCAGAGACCCTGCTGCCATGCCCGCGGCTGAACCATCTTTATTAGGCGTCTCGTTCTGTGTTTCTATTGGGGGTTGGGGAAAGAGCTAAGCAGGAGAGAAGGGAGACAAGAGTCAAGAGGGTAGGTCAGAAAGTCGGAGAAGGAAAAGAAATGGAGAAAAACAGCCGGAGCTCAGCCATGGGCACTGGGGGTAAGCAGGAGAGAGAACCAGTGCTTAAAGGATGTCTGGACAGATAGCACTGAAAGTAGGGCTTGAAGCCACGGGTGATGCTACACATCTGTAATCCCAGCTACTTTGGGAGGCTGAGGCAGGTGGATTGCAAATTTGAGTGCAGCCTGGACAAGTTATCAAGACAATAAACACAAAATAAATGATAAAAAGGCCAGGAACAGAGTGCAACTGTAGAGCACTTGCCTAGCATATGTGAGTCCCTAGGTTTGATCCCAGCCCCCTTAAGAAGAAAAAGAAGAAAAGTAGGACTTGAACACCTGGCTGCAGGAGTAAAGTATAGAGTATGCAGAGGGTTGGGTTTAAACAAAGTTGGGGTTCAGTTAGCCAAAGAGGGGGGATGTGAGAGTATACCAGAGCAGTTGAACTAGTCAGTCATGGACCTAAATATGAAATGAGAGCATTAGGCAGATGAGTAACAGTGAAGCCCTAGATCAAGAAAGTACTCATCCAAGCCCCGCATGGTGGTGCACACCTGTAATCCCAGCACTCTGGAGGCTGAGGCAGGAGGATTACATGAGTTCGAGGCCAGCCTTGGCTACATAACAAGACCCTGTCTCAAAAAAGAAAGGAAAGGAAAGAGCCTATCCAGTGAGGTTAGTAGAATGAGGGAGAAGGGTGGTGTGAGGAGGACTTTTAACATTGAGGTTATGGAGGTGTCAGCTATTGCTAAAGAACCAGATCTAGTCTTTCATGATAGGAAGGCATTGTTTCTATGACTCCTATAATAAACTTATTTTGAGCATATGAAAGGTTCTTCAACTTGAAGCGATATAGGAGTAAATGAACATCACTTCTTAGAAACTGAGCTTGGGCCATTGAAAGTATATTTAATCCTTGGCATGCTGGGACATGCCTGTAATCTATCTGGGAGGCTGAGGCAGGAGGATCACAAATCCAAGGCCAGCCTGGGCAGCATAGTAAGAGCCTATCTCTAAATAATATTTTGAGGGATAGAGATGTAGATCAGTGCTCCTTAAATTCAG
>PVJX010016550.1:0-31853 GCA_004027295.1 Dolichotis patagonum | reverse complement strand
TTTCTTCATCCAACCACTCTGATTTTTTTTAATTCTTAAAAACAGTGTAGCTCAAGTTTAAAATGCATTACAGTGTAAAGTTGGCACATCTGATCTTTCTTTCTACAAATGAAAGATAAGATAATGACAATACTATGCCCAACAAAATGTTGAATTTCCTCATGTTTGCCTTTCTCTGATATTTAAATTTATGCAGTATTCATTAGTCACAAAGCCTTTACTGGAGGGAGAAAGCCCTAATGGTTCAAGGGAGTGGCAATCTAATCTGGTGAGTAAACAGTGCTGAGTGTCCTCCCAGCACATCCTACTGTGACAGAGATCACAGTCAATGACGGCTTAACTGAAACACAGTAGTTAATGAGAATTTCACTTGGGTAATTCATTAGCAGCACTGTTTACAAAGAATGCTATGAATGTCTCTATTTTTAGCATATCAATTTTTGTATTCAAAGTTGTTAGCTTTGAATGTGTCAGGACGAAGTTGGCTCTGGTAGTTCATATCCGCTTGTATCTCTAATGTGATCGCACAGATTTTTAAACGAATACTCAGCATGCAAAATCATTTCAGGAATAAATTGTTTGCACTATTTTTAGCAGTTGGGAAAGAGCATTTGAAAGTTAATGCCAGGGGCTATGTAGGTGAAGTGCTAATGAATTAGCCTCAGGAAGGGACAGGACTTAGCTGCCTGTTTTACATGAGTACTTTGTAAATGTGTGTTAGGAGCTTTTTGCTTATGAATATCATTAAGAAGCCCCCAAATTTGAATTCCTTGGTTAAATCAATTGGTAGCAATTTGAAAACACTTTTTAACATTCTTAAAGATGAACAGCTTTTATATGTTTTTGTATCATTGATTGTTGTATTGAATATAATACAATTGGTTTTTTTTTGTCTTTTTGAGACAGTCTTGCTGTGCAGTTCAGGCTGGCCATGAACTCACTTTGTAGCCAGCCTGGTCTGGAACTCACAATGATCCTCCTGCCTCAGCCTCCTGAGTGCTGGGGTTACAGGCATGTGTCGTCACACCTGGCTCAGTACAATTATTCCTAAATTGGCAGACTAGCAGTTTCTTTTAGATGAAGAACAGAGTGATAAAATTATATAAAATCATTTATAATTTCATGCTTATGTGCAGACCAAACTGCAATTTGTTATCATTTATGTTCTTTAATGAACAAATATTGCTTAGCGGATACAAATGTCAAAGATTCATCTTAAAGTTCAGAATAATATATTGTCAGAAATGCATGTTTATAGTATTTACTCAACTTTTTATTGGAATAATTTATTTATTTATTTATTTATTTATTTATTTATTTATTTATTTTTGGTACCAGGGATTGAACTCACAACCTCGCATTTGCCAAGCAGGCACTTACACCGTTGAGCTAAACCCCTGGCCTGGAATAATTTTAAAAGGAAGCATTTGAAAACCTCACATCAGTCTCTCACTAAATTCTTCAGATGTAGTGAACAATTCTTTTTCATGTACTCATAAAAGTAATTGATTTCTGAACAAAAGATGTTTTTTGACCTACTATAACTCCAAGGAATTAGAATGATATGAGGAGAAAAGAAACTTCAAGCATCATTAACTGATTGATTGCTTTCTTTAAAAATGTCAAAGTCGTGTTTAAATTTAACAATTTTTAAGGGCATTAATATTTTAACCACCCATAATTCTTTCCTTAATTACATTTGTCTCCTGCAGAGAAAGGTAAGCAAGTATAAAATATTCCAATTATGTAAGGCTTCTAAATCATCTCAGCATTTAAAGTTTAAAAATAGCATTTCGGTGTTATCTAATGGTTTCTTTCATATTAGCAAGGTGAATAAGGCAGATAAGCTGGTGGATAAATGCAAACAAACTTCAGTGTTAATTCAGATCTGATAAGATCGCGAGTACTGACTTGTTGCTTCTCACAGCCACGGGAAGATTCCAAATTAAAAGATATAAGTATAGAAGGCTTTACCCATAAATTGAGATGATCTTATCAGAGATGGACAATTCCGACACATTTATCTTATTCATTAATTTATGTCTTTCTAGTGCTGTCATTGTCTTTTTTGCACCCTGATTTGGAGTGCGTGGCATGACATATTGATGCTGCTGTAGACAGCAACTCTGTTTAAAAAAAAAAAAAAACAAAAACAAAAAACATGAGCTGTCTCCAGGGAACAGGCTCATAAATTTCAGCACAGGAGTGAAAACAGAGGAGACATTAGATTTGTAGACAACTTTTTCTGAACACCGTTGAGCATACAGTGGCTCTGTGATGCTGAGTTTGTCACTCACCTTTAGTCTCAACCTCAGAATCCTCCTAGGAAATTTGGGGGAGTGGGGCTGGAGGCACAATTTAGAGAGCACTTAGCCTGTGGTGTGTGTGTAACCGGCTTTCTTTTTAGGGTACTTATGGAGGTACTGCACAGTAAGGCCCCAGGGATCTACAGTTAGGCACTGCTGTTATTGACATCTTACAGAAATACTGAAATATATCCATACATCGATATCAATACACTTTTAACTAAGACCATGCCCTATTTGGGTTTCCTTTGTTTTTACCTAACATTTACTTCTTTTCCAGAATCCCAGCAAGAACACAACATGTACTCACTCATCACCATTTCTCCAAGTCCTTCTGTAGACTGTGACAGTTTCTCGGGCTCCACTTCTTACTGAGGACCCCAGAATTTTCTAGGCTCCTCCTCTGGCTCTCTGGAAGGGTGCTCTGTGACTCATGGACTTTTCCTATCAGACTGGAGTCCAGGAGGCCTTCTCCCAGGGGTGTATGCAGTGTGGGCACCACCAAAACGGGTGACCACTCTTTGAGCTGCTCTTGGTTACGGGGTGAGGTGGGTGTGTAAAGATTGTTCAGCCTACACCGGCGTTTCTCCCACATCCTTACCCTTGCACGTGCTGGGATGCAGTCACTGTGTACCATCCTTGTGGAGGAGTCAGAGTCACCTTCTGCCCCTCGCAGGGCCTTTCACGGGAAGTTTACACCTTCCTTATATAATTTACACCTTATATAATTCTGCACCGATCCATGAGGTACTTGATCAGAATTTAAAATAGAACAAGTTTGAACTACTCTTTCTCTGTATATCTTTGTTCCATCATTCATATATAGCAGTATGGACTCAGGTATTTATTTTATAATTTTACAATAGTTCAATGCTATGTTATTTGTTTTGTTGCCCAAGTTGTTCCTTTTTGCCTACTGGGAAATCATTCAGTTGTCAACTTGTCTTTGGGTGCATTACCATAATACTCCTTTTATTATTTTGCTTTGAGAACTTCTGTACTCTCTGGCACCTCAAGATGCTCGAGGCTCCTTCTGTGTAATCCCTGTCCAAGCCACAGAATCAGTCCTTTCATTTTCTCCAAGGACCTCTATTATTTTAAATGGAGAAAGGGATTAGAAATCAAGATTTCTATAATGCAGAATTCATTGCCTTTCAGCTTTCCTTCCCCTAGGGTCTCTAATAAAAGCATGAGGTGGCTGTGTGTTCACGAACTACTGTACACGCACACATCTACACGTATTTGGTATATACACATCTGTAAGTATAGTAAGCTAATGGTGACTTCATGTGTTTATTTCCAGCTCTAATCCAGTACTACATGGATCACTGTAGATCTTTCCTTTTGCTTTTTCTGTAATCAACTATTCTGTAAGTAATAAATGACCATGAAAACCTAGTCTCTAAGTATTAACATCCAAGAGGTTGATTACTTAAATGAGCATATAGCTGTATTTTATTCCATTTGTTAACTACACTCCTATGATTGACAACTTTACCAACTATAATACAATTCTTATTTATAATTCTTTTTCCTGTAGTCTCCTGATCTCCTCTGATTTCCAAAGTAAGTTAGGTCAGTAGTTTATCGTTTGACTACATTCAGTGAGGTTATTACACTTATAACACAATTAGATTCATTAGCCATGGTCTATTTTCCACCCTGATATACCCTGGCAACTTAAATAATTTTTAAAATTTCCCTACTTTATAGCTTACACTTTGTAAACTTCTGTGGATTTTGACAAATGCAGGTATTATGTATCCACAATTAGAGAAGCATGCAGCCTAGGTCACTGCTCTTAAAAGTCTTTTTCCTTCATTTATTCAGCCTTCTTTTTTTTTTTTTTTTTGCAAATTTTACCCACCCGTTGACTTAATTTCCATCCCTACAGTTGCGTCTTTCCCAGACTGTCACATAAACGCAATCAAAAGATACAGCCTCGCAGACTAACTTCTTTACTTTGGAAATAGTCTCCATTTATATACGGTTTTGACATAATTGTTGAAAAATTCTTGTTTACTTTTATCTTTTGCCTTGTTGTTTCAGATTTCAGTTAATCAATTTTTCTTTTGTCCATGTATATTGGCAACTCATCATGCTGAAACATTATCTCAGCCCCTCTCTTTTCCTATCAAGAAGTTCTGTATGGTAATTTACAGGTTTTATTTATTTATTTTTTTTACAGAGACTATACCATAAGCTGAAAAAGTTAGTTGCATATTTTCACTTTATTATGCTCCTTGCTAACTTTTAATTCTTCCATTTTTATGTTTCCATTGATGTTAAACTATTATTTTGGTTTATAGTGAATATTTTTCACCCTTATTTTTGGCTTGTATCTCATGTATTTCTTTATAATTATATTTTGTATTTACTATGTAGCTTTTAGATTTTCTACTTATGATTTCTTCATTGCTAAATTATTTGATGTCCTGAGTACAATAATTTGTTCAATGCTGTCATTATGTGAAAAACTTAATGGGAAAAGTATTTCCAATTTTAGACCAAGAAGAAGATGAGGTAACTATGGTAAGCCAAGGAGGACAACTTTGTGAAAAAGCAGTTTAGTAACTTTGGTTACTATGCAGATAGAATACACCTTCCAATCAGTGATTTGAAGGGTGAAGGGGGATTTTTAACACTGTCTCATTTCTACTTCCTGCTCAAAACTTCCTTTGGGCAAAAACACTTTGAAGAGAGACAGCAGAGAAATCCAAGCATGTTTTACAGGCATGTCAGCATCTAGGAAAAAATATTAAACTCATCCACATAATATTTTACAGATTTCCTTTTCATTATCTCATGAAAAAGAATACAAATTTATGCATGCATACACAAACCTATCTTCTATATCTTCTTTATCACAGTCCAAATAGAGCTTGGGTTTAAAATCGTTTTTATTGCTTTGAATTCACGAATTCTCCAGAAGATATTTTTCTTTCTCTAGAGCCTTCAGTTTACCCCAAAAATGTCATCCTGTTAATTTCCTTCTAATTTAATCTGTACCCCACCAGATCATCAGAGGACAAGGAGAGGGATGGTGGCTTGTTAAGTGAGGGCTGGTTGCCATTTCAATCATATCATTTAAGTGCTTTCTCCTTTTTTGCAGTATCTCCCTATTATTTGAATATGAAAATGTATGAGCTCCTCAAAACAATTTATGAATTTTTTATGTTGCATTTTCTCCCTCACTCACACACAGTCAAATAATGGGATATCTATTAGACACCTAGGTGTCCTCAGGTCTTAGGGGATTACACGCCTCTCTGGTATTTGCTCCTCTCTCTTCTTTCTTTGACAGAAGAGTTTGGGGGAAACATACCTGGTGCCGGGGGCATGACTTCCATGCTCTTGGCCAGATGCATTCTAATCTAGATATGCAGAAGAGGAAAATGTTGCCTCCTCCTACTTTGGGTTTTTGCTTGTTTGTTTCTTTAGGGTTTTTATTTTGTGTCTCTGTAAATTATTTGTATTTGGAGTGAGGGCCATGTTGACATCAGTATATAAATTGGGAGGGCCTGAATTTGAATTTTAAGATTGAGAGAAGAATGGAGCAGTGTTATTTTTGGGACATAGTTTCAAGGAAATGCAGTTGAGAAAAATACAATTATCCAGAAAGTTTTGTAATTTCTAGACTAAAGTCTACCTTTGCATTTCACTATTTCTAAATAATGGGCTACATGGTCACATGATAGTTCTTGTTGTGTTTTAACCATGATAGGTTAAAATAAACTCAAATATTTTAAACATTTGATTTCTAAAAGATTATTTAAAATTAAAAAATAATGACCACACTATCAGTTCATTTGCTATCATAAAATACAGTATGTGAGTCTGCGTAAAGTTGGTAAATAAAAGAGTTTAGCAGCGGATGGTTCTGAAGGCTCCAGGGCGAGGTGCAACCCTCTGCATTCCTGGAGTGAGGCTCAACCTGGGACAGGCGTCAGGAACCAAGCTGGGCTGCGTCGCGGCTTCAGAACCATCCCTTCACTGGACAGCTCCTTCACTCTGGGCGACCAGCGCGACGGTCGCCTAGCTCACTGCCAAAGGGAGCCACACATCTGCTCCTCCACCTCCCTGGACCTCACCACACCGAGGCCCAAGCTTGCAACCCTGACCCGAGGACACACTCTGGCCATTAACTTCTTGAAAGAAGTTAATGATTTAAAAAAAAATAAAATCTTTAAAAGTGAAACTTCTAACACTTCACCTGCATTTTTCTATGAAATGTACCTCTGGGAAACCAAATTTTGGATGAAAGAAAAGCTAATTGCGGAATTATAAATTAGAGTCACACACTTAACAATGATAACATTGAAATGTTTAAATTTGGCAACTACAAGAAAAATGCTGGTTCTAGGCAAAGATCTAACGTGATAACTGGGAAAATAACCTGACATTATGTGACCCTGATGGAAGTAGAAAATAACAACTCTGAAGTGGCTCTTGCTAAAAATCTGCCCCAGAATCTTATCATGTCTCTGTAGGTCTAATACTCACTTTTAGGAAAAAGGGTAAAGAAGTGAGTTCGATTATATACAGGAAAGCCATCTGCAAAGGTTTGGAGAATGCAAAATGCTATGAGATATACCAAAAGTCTCATTAAAAATATATTGGAACCAAAAAGGATAGAGAATAAGAAGGGGAAGCAATATGTTGAAAGAGTCTTGTTGCCAGTCAAAAATTGCAATCTTTATTGGATCCTGATCCAAACTAGTGGTTCTCAATGAGGGGTTTTTCCTCCCGCAGAGAACTAAAAGGAATAGATGATACAGTTTTAGTTGTCACAATCAAGGACAGATAAAAGGACACCCAGTAGGGTACCCAGAGACTGGGGTGTGTATTTTACAGTTCCTTTACAAACACTGTTATCTGAGTTAAATTGTTAAAATCTCAGTAGTGCTAAAATCGCGAAGCACAATTTTGAACAATTAGTTTTGTGTTGTGTTTTATTTTGTTTTAATTTGTGGAGCTGGGGATCGAAGCAGGACCTTTGCATTGCACTACACACCCAGCCCTTCTTTGAAAAATTATTTGTATTATTTTGAGGCGAGGCCACACTACATTGCCCTAACAGGGCTTGAGCTTGTATTTCCCCTTCCTTGGCCTCCCCAGGGCACCGCATCTGACAAGCTTCATATTTCTACAAACATTTTAGCTCTGTAGTGTGAGGCACCAGTGTATATGGGCACTGGGAGATAATGGAATCTGGATTCTCCATTTATTTTTAAAGGAGAAATAGGGTGAGAGATTGAGATGGGGAAGGAGGAGACAGCCTGATGTGTCCACTGGAATAAATCATTAATTTTCCTTTTCGGGGTTCAAGTGCTAGGAAAGTGCTCTAACAGCTACAGCTTCGAATCAACTTTTGCGTCCAAAAGGGGTGAAAAAACTAAATGCCATGTGGGTTAAGAAACTGAGTTTATAGTGCTAAAAGTTATAATATTCCTTTCTGGGTTTTGCTGATTCTATTTTCCTGACATTTTCCTGAAGTTATTTATTTAACACTGGTATGCAGGTGAATTGTAAGATTTTGATACTTTAATGAAAATTTATTATTGAACAAAAGGGATGATTTGAAGTGACAGTTTTCTCAGTTTCAAAATATAACTCTGGATTGAGACTAGCAAAAAAGAATGCTTCTAAAGGAAAATGAGAATAGGTGAAAAATAATAGTTACTTATTGAGCATTTATTGCATATTAGGTATTTGCTAGATATACACACTTTCAAAATGTAATCGCATTTCATTTTCAGGTAATATTGCCACACATTCATTCCCATCTTACATGGGAAACAGAGGTTAATAAGAGAAAATGACATTTATAATATTTTTCTTCGAGGAAGAGATAAAGCCAAATTTAAACTCAATTTATCATGACTAAAACTAATTTTCTTAACCACTGACAAAAACCAAAAGGAAAGTTGATATGAAAAGATCTGCTCCTCCATTTCCTTCGGAGGCTTTGAACTGAAGTGTGAAGCCGATGATAGGCATTTGTGCAATGGCACTGCTTTGGCTTACTGTGTGGAGCTCACTGTTTATACAGTTAAGACAGAAACATGTGGAGACCGAGCTACCCACTATCATTAAAGCTTACAGACCTACACAAAACTTCACCTTTCAAATGTTTAATGTGGTCCAAAAACAAGAATATGACTTGAGATCATGATGAATTGCATCTCTATCTGTAAAAGACTTCCTCACTGCCTTTTGTTCTTACGATAAAGGAAGGTCCTGAGGAGTTGCATTAAAATATATCATTGATCTCAAAGAACTACTAGGAGTGAATCAATTGCACTGAACTACTAAGTGATCATCTCATTTCCATAGAAATGGTCTCATTATGATTAAATACTGAAAATGTATGAAGGCTGCATTGTTTAGAGCAAGGCTTAGAGCTCTTTCCTTGCCACTAACTCACATAAATATGTTTTTTCATGTTTAAATTAAATCATTTGAATTTATCAAGCCCACAAGGAGACATCCTCAGATTTTCACTGTTAACTGCCAGTCTTCTTATTTCTATAAGTTTGTGGGTCTATCATGCAAAAACTGCATTGAATCAAATATTTTTGCATAGTTTTAAATAATATAGGCTTCGTTTCCAAGTACAAGCAGTGTTTATCTTTTCGTATTTCTGACTTTTAAAAAATGCAAGATTGAATTCAATCCAAATAAATTTTCATGAAAATAAACAGCTACCCTTTTTTCTTTCCTTTGATCAATTCTTTAAGCCTAACAGATTCACTCAGCTCAATAATTATCATTTTCAGGAAAATATATACATACTACATAAGGGAGTCTGTGGTTGATCAGTTGCTTATTCACTTATTGTGATGACTGATAACATCTTTTGGGGTTTTACTCTGCATGGTTTCTTTAGAGAAAATAGAACATTTTTAAAAACATTGATTAATGGTATAAGAGAGTAATTAACTGAAAATGCTCACAATTAAAGAAAATAATATCTTTTAATTCAAAATGTGATTTTGATTTGTTTTGTTTTTTACCATTAATGCTATCAAGGTCAAATGGACCTTTTAAAATTCTCATTAATAGATAGAAAATATGCAACATCTACAAGAATACAACAAAGCGTTCTTAGGAAAATAATTTGAAGACATGAAGGAATTATTAGGATACATCATAGTATATATTCAAAATAACTTCCTTCATTTGAGACCTGCTATGTTCCTGATCCTATAATCAATACTTGGATGTACTAAAGGCATCCTCAGAGTAAATTTTTCAGAATCTACCCAGTAAAGATGCACCAGGTCACACAGAAGTAAATGTTGAATCTACAATTTAACAATGAGATTGGTGTCAAGTTTCAACTCTTGATCTAATAAACCAGTGGGTCATCTATGGCGAGTTAGTGCACTGTACTAGAAACGACCACATGGAAAGAATACACAGCACGTATGCAAAGGTATAAAATTATTCACATGTGTCGCTCTGGCAAGCTCCTTGGTTGATACACAATGCTCCAAAACTGTTTCAAAGACAGTTAAATCTGTAATCTCCATACTTGGGAGGCTGAGTCAAGAGGCTTGTAAGTTGGGTCACAAGCTCACTCTAGGAAACTTGGTGACTTAGCAAAAGTATGTTTCAAAAATAATATATGAGGGAAGTAAAATATGAGGGAAGGCACTCAGCCCATAGCTAAGTGTGAAGGCCATGGGGTGGGTGGAAGGCTGTATAATCAGGTATTTCCTTTATTACAATGCAACTATAGAATCAATTCTTGTCTTACTGAATATTGCTTCATTTACCTACATTAGATGCCTGCATGTAAAGGAAACTGAATTCTCTATACAGCAGAACTAGGCTGAGGCAGTCTGATAAAGCATAGGCAGAATAGTCATGAAAGAATTTCTCAGACCCTAACTCACATCCTTCCATACACTTACTTTGTACCCAGTTCTAACGAAGAGGTTTAGCTAACACTAAATTTGAAACAATGAGAAGATGAGGGAAACGTTGTCTGTACTCAAAGTGATCACACTGGGTAACTACAACTGGCAGCGTGAGTAATCAGATATATCTAGAGCATGTATGGAGGTGTATTTCTTAAACTCATTTTTTGTAAAAGTTAGGTGTTTTGCTCTCCAAGAGGGGACAATAGATGAAAGAGGGACAATTATTTACCCTCTTTCTGTGGGGAAAATTTTTCTCACTTGCTTTCAAGCAGCTGTTATACAGACCAAGGGTAACTTATAAAACCTTAGACCATATATTTAATTAAAAGAAAAATAATTGAGAGGTTTCCTCTATGTTCTTTGACGGCCCTAACTTACCTCTTGTTTAGCTTTAGTTGTGTGGTGACACTGAATGGCAGCTCCGGTCAAGTTAAACAAAGCGTCTTCCTCTTCTGTGTCAGAAATACACACTACTCACTATACACCTCTAAGGGCTGTATTTCAAGCAGTACCTTAGTGTACTACATAGCTCATGGTAGGAGACTGACAAGGGTGGTAATTATTAGTATCACTCTGATTTTTAACCTCACTGCCCGAGTTATTAAGGGTGGTTCATGCGATATCTCCAAATTGGACACAGTAGGTGATTCAATTGCATATCATATTTACAATATAACAGAGAAATAACTTTTAAATCCAAACACTCAAACTATACAAAAAGTGCAGGCAAACTAATATTTAAAATAAACTATCCTGGCAGTACCATATTCAGACAAATCATATTTAGGCTGACGCCGCTCAAATGTATAACTTCACGAATAATCAACTTCGCCCCTGGCATATTAGAGGAAGAGCAAAAGATCAAGTGCATATACATACCCTGTCATGCTGAGCAGAAGGGTCCTCATGTCACCATAAGTCACAGAATACTGACTTGATGAATCAAATCAGCAGGAAAAAGGTACTTCTTTCCGATGGCCCAAGCAGCCCTCCAGGGGCCCCTCAGAGATTCCCGAAAGGAAGATAGGTGATCTTCTCATACATTCCAAACAGTCTTTCTCAACAACAGGAGATGAGAGCTCCTCGGGGCTCTGATTACAGGAACAGTTTCCCAGGGCTGAGAACCCCCACCGGCTTTGCCATCTACCCCTATAAGTACTCCTAAAATTGCTTGTTCCTAAAGTTTCCTGGAATCCCCCAGCTGTGATAATAATATATCATCTTTTAAAGTAACACCATGTGACGACGTAAATAACAATCTTAAGGTAAAGTTCACCATTGCAGAAACTGCATCAGAAATCTATGAATTAATTTTAAGCTTTTAGATGACAGTATATTTAACATATAGTTGTGTTTGAAAATGCGGTGCTCCTAAAATACAAGGCTAATTGTTGAAAGGGATAGCCCTTCACGGTTTATGTATAATCACTAACTTTGGAAATTGGACTGAAAAAAGAGGAGGGGAGACTGTGTTAGGTTTGAATTCACAATGAGGATCTCAAAGGATAAACTCCTGAGCAAAACATCTTTGATTTCATTATTTAGTTTTTATTCATAACAATAAACTTAATTATGCAATCCAGCTACATTTGGAAGGGAGCAAGGAAGACATGGAACCCAAAGAACTGCAGTAAGAGCAGAGATGACGGGGCATTTTGAGCAGTTGGGGTGCAGGGTGCTCTCCTGAGCTGGAGGAATGGTCTGGTGGTCATGATTCACACAACCCTTGCACATTAGAGCTGCCCACAGTCGGTGATGGTCATCTTCTGGCTGGTCTTACTGTTCCTGGACCCGGCGCGTTCCACGCCTCCGCTGTGTTCATGCCCTACACCTCACCTTCCCGAACACCACGCGCTTGCCGTCCAAACATTCGGTCCTGGCAGTGCAGGTGAAAACCTGGGAACCATTTGTGTGTGGCCCACCATTTGCCACGGACAAGATGCCAGGACCTGTGTGCTTCAGGGTGAAGCTCTCATCATCGAATTTCTCCCCGTAGATGGACTTGCCACCCGTGCCTTTGTGGCATGTGAAGTTACTGCCCTGGCACATAAATCCAGGAATAATTCTGTGAAAGCATGAACCTTTATAACCAAATCTTTCTCTCCAGTGCTCAGAGCACGAAAGTTTTCTGCGGTCTTTGGCACTTTGTCTGCATACAGCTGGAAGGAGACGCGGCCCAAGTGCTCGCCGTTGGCGGCAGTGTCAAAGGACACAGTGGAGTTGACCATAGTTGACAGCAAACATCTAAAGGGGAGGACAGCGGTCCTCCACCGCTGTCCTGGAAGGTGTTCTGGGAGGTGAACACCGGGGAGGCCATGGGGCGCTTCGGGTCCGGGAACGGCAAGGCCACCAAGAAGATCACATCACCGACTGTGTGCAAAGCCACATCTTTGATTTAAACTTCAAGATGTTTCATTTAAGAGGTTGCATGTAAATTCTCCCCTGGCCACTGCCTTTTCTGCAGGCAGACAATGACTATGGTCTGGACATCAAAGTATTGTCTTCCAGATTAAAGCAGCAAACTCCCGACACCACCCAGAGCCCAGGTCTGCCAGGCAGTACCCTTGGTGATCCTGTTCAACAATGCATGTATTTTCCCCTTTTCAAGCAAGTCCTCAAGAGATTTGGAATTGGTTCATGAGTGAAATTTGACTCTCAATAATTAACGTAATGTAAATTGGTTAATAATACGTCCGAAGCATGTATTGATTTTTAGGAACCCTTGAGAGTTCAAGAAGATAGGGCTGTTGGTGGCAGCACTCATGAGACCTCAGCTGACCTCACCAAGGTCCACGGCTACCAGGAATCAAGGAGCAAACAAAACCCACCGTGCGAGGCAGCCTGAAGGGAATCCCATCATGTCAGGGCGCTGGGAAAGAGCCAGCCGCGAGACCCAGCAGACACCGCCCACGGCCCACCTGCAGCATCTGTCTTCCCTGAAAATGGGGTGCAGGCAAGCAGCCTTCACAACATGGGCTCCACAGGCCAGGTGCAAAGAGCAGTGCCAGCCAGAGAACCACTCGGGGCTGTGACTGAGCTAGGCCTGGAGAGTGCGAGGACAGAGAGGGGCAGAGGCACAGTTCTGTGTGGAGGCCTGGAAGCAGGCACCAGGGGACCCTTAGGACGAGTGACCAGTGTGACCCAGGGAAAGGGAAGACAGGAGTGGTGACACCGCAGGCACTCTACAGTGCCCTAGTAGGCACCCCGAGCTCTGTGTCCCCAGGGGAGCCGTCAGTCACCTGCCTTCCAGAGGCTGCTGAGCTCTGTGCTGTGTGAGGTCTCTCCCATTGTCCCCCAGGGGCTACCAAGTGAGTTCCAAGCAGAAGGGCCTCCTCCACGAGCCCTAAGCACATTCAGGGGCGGCTGGATAGAACCTGTTAGGGAGGCACAGACAGAGAGCTTGGTGCAAGAAGAAAGAAGGGACTACGAGATGAGTGAAGCGCCCAGGGTCAGAGATCACAGCAGCCCCTGCCGAGTCCAGCAGGGCACTGGGAGCTGAGGCCCAGCAGGGCCCTGGGAGCTGAGGCAGTTTCCCTGCTCCTCCCAAGACAATCTGAGATGTCTGGTCATCATGCAGAGGCCAGCGCCTAGGGCTAGCTGCCTGCAAGATGCAGCTGGTGTTAGGCTGAGCTCTCCGGGTCCCGGAGGAGGGACCAGAACAGGCTGGGCGTCCACCTGGAAGCCCAGCCCCTTCCTGCACTGCAGGTGCCCGGTGATTGGAGGGGAACGCACTCCAAGACCGCTGGCCTGTTCCACCTTGTCCTCGCAGCCCCTGGGAGCCTGTGCTGTGCTCACTGGGCCTTGCCTGATCTTCAGCACAAGGTGTCTGCACTTTTTTAACGAAGAGAAAGCACTCACTGGTCACATTCTGACTGTCCTATGATCAGGACTCACAGGATATTTTGTGCTGTTGTGTGAGTGGTTTCTTTTCTCTCTTTGTATCTGGTATTGCGTTTTGAAAGAGCTGGGGGAGGTGCTGAGCGATGGCGAGGGCACAGGTATCGGAGATTTTGCTGTTACCAGGCTTTTCCACTGCCAAGGGCTGTAGCACAAGGCTAAGTAATTTCATTACTTGGTTTTACCCTAAATCAGCCTCAATCATCCTGCACCTGCTACGATGTTTTGTTTAACCTCCCTCCTCCCTTTGTTTCTATTTTCTCATTCCTTTTCCAAACTCCCTCCCTTCCACACAATGTATTGACATAGGATAATTAAGCTTCATCTACCGAAGAATTTTCAGTTTAATTTTCTTTCTCTTCATCTCTCTTTCACTTAGTAGTGCTTTTCCAAGACCTGTGGCTGGCATGTTGTTAGGAAGAGTGTAGGCTTAAGGGGTGATGCTTTTATCTCTGTGGTCCTTTACTTGGTTACATCTGCTTCTCTTGCACTCAGGGTTGTTCCTCAGGGTTCAGTTAGCTTTGTGGTTTGGTCATAAATTAGGCACAACACTCCTGTACCCTCCGCCAAGCAACACTTAAACTCTTCTGCCCTCTTTATTGACTTCCTGTGTCACATTCTTTCAAATCCTTCCACCTTTTCTGCTGCTTTTGAATGATGCACGTACTATCGCCACAGTGTATTTTTAACTTACTGATTTTTTTATATTTTTCTCTGGTTTTACTTTTTTGTTTCATTTCTCCCTTTCTTAGAATATATCTGTGAGGTATTTATACACTTGAAATGAAAAGAATTAATTATTACTTCGGTTTCTATAGTAGCTTTCATGATCACGTCAGGTTAACGCTCACCAAAAATTATGTGTGAAGAATCCAAACACAAGCTTTTTATGAAGATGGCAATTGATTTCAACCTTCTTATTGCATCTCTCACCCTCAGTTATACATCTCTTTCTCTCACACAACTTTTTTCTCATCCCTGCATATAATCTTGCAAGCTTTTTCTACCACACCTCCATTCCACACATACAAACACTGCTAACAAAGTGCTATTCCTCTGCTTCACTTCATTTCTTGTTGTCTGTTTTTCTTCCCTTTTAAAATACTCTTTTCTCTTCAGTTGTCCTTCCTTCCTACTCCGATTCTCAACCTACTTGTCAGCAATAGTGTTTCCATTATCTTCCTGAGCTTTTGACAGAATTGTGAGATCTGTAGATGAACTTTTAAATTACATTATAAATATAGGATTTTTTATTTGCAGGTTCTGATACAACCAGCAATTGTCTTCTCCTTGAAACCCATTGATCATGACTGAGGGGGCTGAATAGATTCATAGACACCAAAACTTACCAAAGCCAAGGACACATAACCAGGAGATATGCATTAAATACTGAGAACCCCACAACAGCAACAGAATTTTATAACCTGACTGACCTCCAACAGGAAACAGGAAAAAACAAGAGAACAAGATGCCTCCAAATGCCATTCAGTCTCTAAAACCTGATCTCCCAGGTAGTGAAGTGAGAGAAGTCCCAGGTGAAAGTCTTGAAGTGAAATGGTTTTAGTGTTGATGAGATTTACGAAGAACCAACTAGACAAATGCAGAAGATATTCAGAGAGCTTAACATGGATGCAAATAAACAGAAAGGACTTGATTCAGAAGGGGTCTGGTAAGCTTGCAGGAGACATAGGATGTTCATTGAATCAAAGAAGGCAATGAAGGGCCTGAAGATACAGGTTAGTAAAGAATTAGAGATTACCAACTAGCATCAAGAAGAGACCTGCATATGAAATATTAAATTGAAATGTGGACAAGAGGTCCAATGCACAGGAGGAGAGATTGTCAAGACCTGAAGACAGAGCTGAAGTAGTGGGTCATGTATTAAGTAATCCCCAAGAACAACCAGGCACCTCCAAACCGAGATCTACATTTGCTAGGTAGCCAAAGCTAAACAAAAAACAAAGAAATACAGGTTACAGGAATAGAAGAAGACATTGCTAGAAGTACAAAATTTATTATCTGAAATCATAGCAGAAAATATTCCAAATCTAAGAATAAAGTGAGGATCTAGATATGAGGCATCCAGAACACTAAATAGTTAGGACCAGTAGTAATGAAACCCCATAACACATCATTGTCAAAATCTCTACAACCCAACATACGTAGAAAATGGCAAAGGCAGTTAGTAAGAAAGATCAAGTCACTTATGTCAGAATAGCAACAGGTTTCTCAATGCAAACCATAAAATCCAAAAGAGCAGGGAACATTGTTTTTCAAGCCCTATAATAAAAGAATTGTCAATTCAAATTACAATATCTTGAAAAATTAACCTTCAAGTTTGATGGAGAATTAAAAACTTTTCTAAACAAAGAGAATCTAAGGAAATTCATAACCACCAAAACAGCAGTGCAGAAATCACTCCAGAGAATCCTAGACAGAAACAATGTGGCCAAAGTTAGAAATAAAATAGTATATTTAACCAGGAGAATAATTCAGTGAAAGAAAAAAAATAAAAAAGTCAGCACTAGAGAAATAATACAATGACATAATGCAGTGAATATCTATCAACCTAAATGGTCTTAACTTCCCAATCAAAAGATACAAACTGACAGTTTAGATTGAAAGTTAAAAAATAAAAATAAAAACAACTGTATGTTTCCTGCAAAAGAAAAACCTCATCCATAAAAATAAAATAAACATAGATTGTGTCACAACCCATGAATTCAGAACCTGAAAGACAGTACAAGTTGCTGTCCTAATTTAAGAGTCTCAAGCTCTACTGCCTGAGATAGAAGGACACTAATCCTAATTTGAGAGAGGGGAGACTTTGCGTCACAACTGAACAAAAGAGGAAAAGCAACTCACTACATACTGGTAAAGGGAACAATTCAACAGGAAGAATTAGCAACTGTACATACGTATTTCCCAAATATTGCCATACCCAATTTCATAAAGCAAAAGCTATTTGACATAAAAGGACAAATAAACACCAAAACAATCATAGTGTAGGGACTTAAATAGCCAGAAATCAAAAATAGGTTGGTCAATCAAACAAAAAAAGACATCAACAAAGAAATATGAATTGGAATACACTATTGAATCAATGGATTTATCATATCTGCAGAACTTTTCACCTGGCAATAACAAAATACAGATTTTTCTCAGCACCATATAAAACTTTCTCTAAACCAGACTGTATATTTGGCTATAAAGGATGCATAAGCAAATACAGATAAATTAACATAATCTCCTACATCCTATCCTGTAAGAGTGGAATGAAACTAGAACGTGACAGAAAAAGAAACCACAAAAACAATGCAAGCATATGTAAGTTAAATTATATACTCTTGAATAATCAATGGGTCATAGCTGAAATCAGGGAAGAACCTAAAAATGTCCATGGACCAAAGGATTGTACCAGCAGAATATAGCAAAATCTACAGAACACAGTGAAAATGATTCTACCAGGCAAGTGCATAGTTGTGAATGGCTGCATTAGAAAGATAGAATCATCCCAAAGAAGTAACTTAATGATGCTTTGCAAAGTTCTAGAAAAATGAGAGCAATCCAAGTCCAAAACATGCCAAAGTAAAGAAATTATAAAGATGAAAGATAAAATTCATGAAATTAAGACAATAAAAAAATACAAAGGATCCATGCATCAGATTTGATTCTAAAGAGATAAGTAAAGGATTAATACAGTTAAGACAAACTTAGCAAAAGAAGACAAGACTCATATCAATGCATTAGATATGAAAAAGGAAAAGTCAAAATAGACACCAACAACACACAGATGATTACAAGAAGCTATTTTGAAAACTTATATTCCAATAAATGAAAGAGTCTAGATGCCTTCACACATGTGATTTACTAAAATGGGACAAACAGGATATAAAAGCATAAAATAAACCAGTAGCAGGCAAGAAAATTGAGGCAGTAGTAAAAATCCTACCTTCCAAGGAAAGAACAGAACTCAGTGTATTCATTGCTAATTTTTTCCTAACTTCAAAGAAATATTAATGTTAGCATTCTTCAAATACTTCCATGAAATGAAAAAAGAAGAAACATGGTCAAACTATTCCTTGATGTGACAATTATGATACCTAAACTGAATGAGAGTTCAGCAAAAAGTAGAAGCCTATCGGCCAACTTCTTTTAAAAATATAGAGATTTAGCAAGATACTTACAAACAGAACACAATCAATCATTTAAAAAATCACACATAATAGTCCATTGGACTGCATTGCAGGGATGAAATTACAGTGCAACTTGAAAAAGTCAATAAATGAAACATACCACATCAAGAGAAATAGAGAAAAAAATTACATGGCCATCTCGGTGGATTGCAGGAAAGTCCTTGGACAAAAGCCAACATGCATTTATGATAAAAACCTACACAATCAAGTTATAGAGGGGCCTTACTTCAATCCTAAAAAAGTCATTAGTGGCATATTTACTGCCAACATCATTCCAAGCAGGGAAAAATGGAAAGTTTTCCCTCTAAAATCAGGAAAAAGACAAGGACATGTGCTCTCAATACTGTTGTTCTACATCATGCTTGGAATGTGAACCACAGCAATGAGAAAAAAGAGAGAAGTGAAAGGGACATGAACAGAAAAGTAGTAAAACTATCTTTATTTGTACACGACATGATCCAAATTATTAAAGACTCGAAACATTCTACCTGGAAACTCTTCATGAGTTAATTAAAAAAAATTCAGTAAAATGGCAAGATTAAAAATCAACACACAAAAATCTATAACATTCCTCCACATGGTGGTGGAGTATCCATGGCAACCTCCAGCAGTAGGCTGTTTGTATCATGGAAAGGTCTAAAAGATTCGCCATCACCCTCTACACCAACAGTGAATCCACTGAGCATGGAAAAAATGAGGAAAATGATCACATTCATTCTATGCTTAAAAAAAGTTAAACACCTGAGAATTAACTTAACCAAGGAAGTGAAAGCTCTCTAAAATAAAAAAGATAGTGCTCTGGAAAATGAGGTTGGAGAGGCCATTAGAAAATAGGAAGACATTCCCTGTCCTTGTTACAAATAGCACCAGTATTGTCCAAATTGCCAAATTATTAAAAATAATAAGTAGCTTTAGTGCAATATTAATGAAAATACCAGTAGATTTCTTCACACAAGTAGAAAAATAATCCTGAAATTTAAATGGAAACAGAAATGACCAAAAATGGTGAAAGCAAACTTAAACAAAAAGAGCAAAGGAGAAGGCATTATGATCCTAGGACTGTTATACTGGAAAGCTACAAAAATAAAAACAGCATGGTCCTGCCATAAAAGTAGGTGTGTAAACGAAGGGAACAGAATACAAGAGCTAGAAACAACCCCTTCTAACCCCAGATATCTGAACTTTGACAAACTGGTGAAAATAATACACTGGAAAAAAAGGAACAAAAAATAAAGCCTCCTTTAAAATAGTAGTGATAAAAATTATTACACATGTATACAAAATGAAATTTTTATTGAAAGTAAATCAAATTTGACCAGAGTCTTAAATATTAAAACAAACATGTGGAATATCATTTTCACTAAAATCAAATCAAATTTGATCAAAGTCTTAGATATCAAACTGAATGTCTTGAAAGGTAATCCTTTAAAATAGGCAAAAACTGTATTAACAGAACCCTAAAGAAACAATATTATGAATCATCAAATGGAATTATATCAAAATAAAAAGTAAATAAACAGTGCAAAGGAAACAACTGACAAAATGAAGAAACAACCTACTTAATAGGAAAGATTTTTTCAACTACTCTTCTCATATCAACATAATATGTAGTATATATAAATAACTCCAATAAAGTATATATAAAAAGAAAAAGATCCAATCAAAATGGGCCATTAAAAGTAATAGACATCTCTCACTGAAGTAGTAGAATTAATCAATAAATACATGAGAAAAACTGTGTAGTGTCTTTGGCCATTAGGAAACTGTAAATCAAAACATCTTTGAGACTTCATCTTATTACTGAAAGGGAACTTGTTGGTGGGATTGGGAGGAATAAAGGAAATTTTCTACATTGATGATGGGAATTTAACTGAGTACAAATAATATGAAAATCTGTACATGGTTCCTCAAAAAATTAAAAACAATAACTCCATATGGCCCCTTATAACTCTTTGGGTAGCCTTCCAAAAGTCAGTCATCATATTATCCTGTCACATGCGAATCTGTTTATAGGAGGAAGAATCTCAATAGCTAGATTGTGGAAGTGACCTGCACACCCAACAGCAGATGAAGGGGTTAAGAAAGTGGGGAGTGTGAATAAGCCATAAAGAAGGATGAATCTGAGCCATTTGTTAAAAAAAAACTACATCTTGAGACCATAAATGAAATAAATGTTAAATAAAATAAATCAGTTAAATGTTTAATGAAATAAATCAGATACAGGAATTTAAATATCCCATGATTAATCTTACATGAAAAATTCAAAATATAAATACTTTTAAAACTAAGGTAAGAAGACAGGACAGGAAACAGGGATGTAAATTTTGTATGCAGAGCACAAGGAGCTCCCAGAGACAATAGAGAGGAAAGCAGGTGATCTGGACATGTACCAATTTCCCAAAACAAAGGTTGCCATGACTCTTACGCCCTTAAGATTCCTTGGGTGAAGGATCAGGAGAGGATGAGAAAATAAAGAAGAGCCAATCTAGAGTCAGGTGGAGCCCGTACCCTCCTGATGGGAGGAAAGGAACTGCCCCCTCACTGCAGGGGCATTTATTTATACATTTAGCAACTTACTGTCACATGACACCTTGTTGTCCTGGCAACTCACTGTTCAGATTGTCTTGGGGATATGTGCTCTCTGGGCTGAAGCAGCTTCTTCAGGCTTGCTCTGGGCACTCTCTGTTCTTGAGACTCTTTCCTGGGCACTCTTTGTTCTTGGGACAGTAACTCTCCAGGCCCAGCCTTGCACTTGTGATCAATTTTCAGCTTCAATGGCTCCCAACAAAAAGTAATTGTTATGTATTGTAAATTACAGTGGTCCCTTGGTTCACAAACTAAATTTTCACCATGATTCCGGTCACAAGTGGAATTGCTTGCAAATCAAATCAAAGTCAACAGTTAGGTTCAGTGCAAACCTCATAGGGGAGACTGGATTTGATTCTGGCTTCAGTCATGAATAAAGTCTCACAGGTTTTGATTCTCTTTCCTCTTCTGCTTGCTTATTCCCTACAAAACTAGTGGCAGTCCTCATCCCAGAATGCTCCCTACCAGAAAGGAGAGCTATCCACCTATAAGAGAGACAGAAAGTTTGCTAAGTAAATGAATATATTTCTCATTACTTTTCTATTGTAGACTTCTGTCCCAGCTTCTGATGTAGATGAGCAAGTCCAATGAGAAAACACTCTTTTTCTCTGCGTCATGGTAGCGCAGTGTATCATCAAGGTGCAGAGTTTTGACGTCATCATCCTGCAGCCACCACATGAATAAATGAAGCTGCTTCCGGTCAACCACAGAAGGCCTGCTACGCTTGCCTGGTCTTCTGAAGATGAAAAGTGCAGAGACACCTGAGGTATCCTTTTCTAACCTAGACTTTACTATTTTCTCCTAGATCTTATCTTGCCCATATGTTTATGAGTCTTTTAGACGGAAGCAACACACATGTCAGAGTCCTTAGGCTGAACTCAGCTTTTACTATGTAAAATTCTTCCTCGCTTCTATTTAAATAAAACATTAGTTTGTAGTAATGAGACAGCCAGTAGCCTACTTTAATTAACTACTTGAGAGAAGTAATAAATTAGTAATTTAGTCGACTCACTTTCACAGACTAAATTTAAATCAATGAGTGCTTTTTTTCTTGCATTAAAAACAAATTAAGGAAATTTGGTGGGTTTTAAAATTTGAAATCATTATTGATAATGAAAACTATTTTTTAAAATACTGTATCCATATACTCAAGCATAAACATTTTTTAATAAAAAGCTTCACATATTCCTTGGTTAATCATTAGGCAGAATATTAAATTAAACACCAATTTAAGGTAAGGAAATTACAGTGCTGAGATAATAGCACTCACTTTACAAAACAGTAAGACAGCAATGGGAATGAATCCCATCAGCTTGAATGTGACAGGCATTCTGCCTGCTCATGTGTTTAAAATGTGCTTTATATTTTCTAAATTCCAGTTATGTATCCCACAAGCAGAACAGAAAAGTAAAATATAAGATTGTTCTGAGGGTGTTTGATTTATGTTTTTTATTTCTGGTCATTTTATTTGGAAAGAAATACAAAGATTAAAATAGAAAGTTAAGTTTGAAAATGGGGCATTTTAACTTCATGCAATATTTAATGGTATCTCTTGCTGATATTAACTATGTTGCACAAATATAACTTTTCAGAAAGTGATATTTGTAGAATGTAGAAACAGTGTTGCTAATATCTAGGATATATATATATATATATATATATATATATATTCATTTGATTCAGATTTACTCTTTAAGATTTCTCTGTGGAAACTAAAGTAACTTTGTTCCCTTAAACCTGAATTCAAATATGCATGTATAAAAATATGTAAATACTAGTTGGCCTATAAAAAGAATTCTAAGGATACATTATTGGAAGTTATTTTTGTGGGAGAATACAACATAACAGTAAAGAAATATTTAAAAAAATGTAAAAGGGAAAATTGGTTATTTTTTATATTTACAAAACTTTTATTTATCTGTTGACTTATATTTCTATGCATCCCTAATAGATTGTATCTATAACTATATCTATTCCATGCTGATTCAACAAAATATATTTGGCTTTACTTCAGGTTCCTTCGAGATGTTTCAGTCATAGTCTTCGAAATCATAGTATTAATACATTGTATTAATCTTAGATTATATAATATCCAAGAGTTTACTTTTCCTGAAAATTATACTGAATTGCTATTAATATACATAGATTAATCAGTATCCAATGATAAATATATTTTGTGGAGCAAAATTAGAATGCATTTGATTAAAACAAGTTATTGGCACCACACCACAATAAATAGTATGTTTTTATAGTGTGTGATAAACAAACATTTTGCCACAGTCTGTTCAATTTAAACTGCTGATTAACAATTTAAAATGTTACAGAGTCTGCAGATAAACAAGTAAATAAAATGTCAGCTACTAATACTTAAGATACACTGAAAATATTCATTCCCCCAGGGAAGTTATTTTCAGTTTGTGAGAAGGATTCCGGTGCCTCAGACATGTAGCTGATAATCTGAGTATCATTGGTGATTTAATTAAAGATGTTTGAGGAAATGCAATGTGTGGAAAAAATTTTAAAACTCTTAATGCATTTGAATTTTTCTTTCCTTGGTTTTCCATAATTTGGTTTAAAAATATCGGGAGCCCTCTTATCTCTTCAAAAATATGCAGTCTATCCTTACTCGTTTCTAATAAGCAAAATATTCTTTTATCCTTCTATCATGCTTTCCTTTAGAGAATTGTGTTAGTATTTTTGACATCTATATTATCATTTTACCAAAGAATTTCTAATAAATTATTATTTATCCAAATGTATGGTATATTCATGACCCATATCTGCAAAGAAAGAGAAGTGTTTGTGAAGAATCCACAAAATCTTTGCATATAGTATTGAGTGTCCACTAAAATTATTTTAAAAATCATACTTCACAATTTAAAAACCCTCCATTCCTTATTTCCACAATTTTAAAAACCATCGCATTGACTGATTGAAGAGCATTTTGTATATAATACATTGCTTTGCTCAATTAACTTTCCTTTTATTCATTGTATAAAAGATATTAGTTATTTTTGCCCATTTTTACAAAATATTAACTGTATTCATAAAGTAAATAATATTAAAAATAACACACTAGTTATGTTACACACATTTTCTAATTGTCCACTCCCCTGCCTTGTGGGATCTGTTAAGCACTAATTAGGTATTTTGAAATAAATAAGACATTGCTGTTTTCTTGAAGGAGTATATATATTAAGAAATTTAAAAGTACATGTTCTGTGTCAAATCTTACTGTGAAATAGATTTTGTGGGAAACACAGACTTCCAGGCTTCTTGAAAACAAAAGCCAGGGATATTCCTTAGCTAACAAATTCATTCACACTCATTCTCTATCTTTCTCAAATGACAGTATACTTCTACTGATGTTAACTGTGATCCAAGAAAAAGAAAAGTCTAATGTGAAACACTTCCTAATACTGATGCTTGTTGATTATTGTATGTTACTTTTCTCATTGCTGAGACAAATGCCCAGCACCCGAAGTTAAAAGAGGAAAACTTCACTGCAGCTCATAGTTTATAGAGGTTGCAGGCCATAGTCAGTTGAAACCAAGGCAGGGTAGCATGGCAGAGGGGCATCACAGAGGAGAAACAGTTTGAAGCAGGCAGAAGGCAGCAAAGCAACATAGTAGCATGGAGCACGTGACCATAGCAGCCCTATTTCTATCCCTTGTAGTTTTTCCAGGCTACCTGACTTAGGGCTGGTGACTCTCACACCCAGGGAGGCTTTACTAGTATCCACTCACAGCACTATGCCAAACCAATCAGTGCACTAATTTAGTAATCACACACCCTCAATTAAATCAGGCATTTAATCCTAGAATCACACACTCTAGATTCAGCCACCTCGGCAAAGCCCTACCCATGACCACATGAGGCTCTAGGGGAACATGTAGACATAGCCATAACACTGCCTCCGTCGCTTGAATGGAGATGTAAGCTTGAGAGTTAAGAGCAGCAGTGTAGAAAGGCTTTTCTTTTTCATCTTTTCCAGTACCTTCCCAATGGCTCGTGCCTTCAATAAACTCCACAGAAGATTGAGAGGACAATAAATCTGCCACACATGGTGCATTACCACTGGCCCTGCCAAACGAGGTCTCTTCATCATGAATTTTTCTATTTTTATTAGATAAATTGGTGACTTATATGTGTCTTCTTTTTTCCTAAAACCATAGTGCAAAGGAATCAGGCTAAAAGCATAAATGACAAATGAAAACAACTAAATTATAGAAAAATATTGTATATCCTACCCACAAATAGCTTGTTTTGAAATTATAAATGAAACAAAATTTTTCTGATATAGAACTCACAAGCTAGCTCTTCCCTGGTAAACAAGAACCTTAAAACGTCACCAGCTTTCAATACCAGACTTACACTGTTCGCACACATGGTTCATGAGTGGCTGTTGGGTCAGCGAACACCCTTTTGTTTCATGAGTCTTTTCTTCCCAGGACCAAAGATGGCCTGATACATCCTTTGGGAAACATAATTTTTACTGGACAGAAGGAGGAAGAATGAAAACCAACCAGGACATAGCTCTTAGAGTCTTCCCTGGGGCATGACCCCCTTCAGCTCTGCTGCACAGAGATGAAAGAGGGCAGAAGGATGCCATCACGGGGGCATCGTTGCAGGTCATGGGTCACAGGTGAGGGCAGTCATCTTTCTACAGGCGCAAACCAGAGACGGCAGTACCCCAACCTAACGGAGGTGGAATCAGTAAGTTTGAATAAAAAGAATTATCTCGGAAATGACGTTTGATCTGACCAAGAAGCTGCCAGGCACTGTAAGGGACGAATGGAATGTCAGGTATCATTTTACTGGAAGAAGAAAACAGTATAAACAACTAGGGATGGAAAATAGAAATTCTACCCTAAGAAAAAGCAGGCAGGGTTCATACTATATAATTAATAGAAGGTTCAAAATAAAACACTAATTAGAACTGTCATTCCTCTGCTTACCTCTGTACTTTTAAAAATATAGTTGTGTACTTTTAAAAATATAGTCGATTTCTGTTTATTTCCTAATAAAATGTCATCTACCTTCGCCAAATCCCGGTGGCAGCACGTGGCAGGTGGCGGGGCACCAGGCTCCGGCACTGGGGCTGAGCTCTGTGTAAGGAGAGGCTGCCTTCTCTTCCCTAGCTTCACACAGTCTTCGTACAGAATGAAAAGAGTGATGGAACTCACTGAATTTGTAGCTTGGAGAAAAAGGTCACAAAGGCTCAGGATCCCTCTTTTACATTAAATTTTCAAATAGCGAGAGGTCCTTTTGATGCCATCACAAGGATGCAGTTAATGTCTTACACCGGAGAATGAGTTTTCTACTTGTCTGACTTCCTGGAAAGCTCAGTGGATGAGTAGCCTGTCTAAACGAGAGAACGCTAGTGAATCCTTCCACTTGCAACCAGCAGCCATGTCCTCCAATCAGCTAATCACGGCTAGGGCTGGTGTTGCTATCTTCAGCTATCTGTCTTTCCTTAGATAACCTCTGACAACCTGACTGAAACCTCCAGGAAAAGCAGGGATTTGGAGTCTCAACGTGGTGAATTTTTAATAGTGTGTTTTGTAAAGTATCATGCTCCAGTGTGCGCTGATCTAGAGAAACCTGAGGTGCAATAATAAAAAATAAAATGCTTAAAAATCACTGATCTCATAAAACCATTCCTTATTGGGAGAGGATTCATATTAGCACATTACGAGATGATTTAGATTACTGATCACTGCTAAGGCAGTGCAAGTCCTGAAGACGAGAGAGACCTGGAGGTGAGGTCTTTCTCCGAATGGACAGTTGGGAGGTCCATTCCTGAGTGGATACATCAGCATCAGGAAAGGGTTCCCTGCAGCAAGCCACTGAGGAAACGGGGTGAGGCCTCCTCCGAGGCCTAGGCGTCGTCCTCTGAGGCTCGTGACACTGAGGGAAGCACTGGGCTTCATTAACTTGTGGTTCTGAGCGCCCTGGTGGACTGTGGGGTCTAACAAACCAGCAGGGTGTCAGACAGCCACGGGCTAGCCACAGGCCAGCTGCCAATTAGAAAATAAGTAGAAACCTAAACAAACAAACAAAACTACTCTAATAAAAATTTTCAAAAGGTTACACTGTGGCTATTTTCTATTGAGAGTGAATATATGGTCGAAGCCTGGGGTCATGGTTTCCTAATCTTAAAACAGGAGTCTGGGTTATGTTGAAAAGATAATACCTCTCAGAATAAACTGGCTTTATTTCTCTTTATGTGAAAGTCAATCTATACTTCTCTGCCCTACTGCATCCATATTATTTTCTTTCTCATTTCTTTGGTCCTTATAGATCTGCTTATTATGCTGTCTAATTGTACAATAAAATTCTTTCTCCTCCCTCGTGTCCTTGGCATGAATAAGGTAAAGTCTTTCATCTAGAATCTGGGAGACCTCCAAGTATAGGTGCTGCCTGCCAAAGAGTAACTGGCTGAAGATGTTTGAGAAAAAACCATCTGTGTCACAATTCTATTACTAGTAAAATGGACACCCCAAATCAACATAATAACGTTAAACAAGTACATAATTTCTTACCATAGCACAAGGTGTAAAGAAATCACCTGATACACAATAACTATTCATGCTTAGGATTCTAGGTATATTTATACACAAAATTAAATCACTCATCTCATTTGTAAACTCTTTAGGCAACAGAGAAAAATTTTAATGTCTTATAATTTATTTTGGTACAAATGTCTATTCCTCCACTGTAATAAAAGTAAAATACTGACTATGATGAGTAGAATATGCTAGAATGCAACAACATTTGCCCACCTTACCAAGAAGTAAATTTAACCACAGGCTCTTACCTCTTTGTTTTCCATCTTTATTTCTTAGCACCTATCTTGTCCGATGGTGGGAATCACGAGACGTGCTCTGCTAGCAAACAGACCAACGGGTTCCTGGGAATGTTCACAGCATGACAGGTGATTCTCGTGCAGTGGAAAACTCCTTTTCTCTGCGCAGAGTGGACATCGTAGGCCCAACTGTCAGGCTTAGCTCAGAAGTGCATGCATAGAAATGACGTCTACAGGTTTCAAAAAGTTTATTTAAGGTTTCTTTATGATGCACCATGTTCTTGGTCCAACCACTGAAAGAGCAGTGTTGTTTCGGGTGAAGGCGCACCCCCAGGCTCCAAGGCTAAGTAAGTATAGGGGAGACTTCTCAGTGCCGAGATGGATCAGTAGGACGAGGGCAACTCGCATGCCTTCTTTGAGAAAGCCAATGGATATTGATTCTCACCACAACATAAATTAGCCTATCCAGCAAAAGTACTAAATAAGTTGGTTCCTAATTGTAAAATGATCATCATAATTCATACATTTAAATGTACCTTAGGCCACATAGTACCTTCTCTGAAGTAATTTTTATAATCTTTGTCTTTAATTTCTCTCTTTTCCTTTCTCAACTTTATACCACTTTCGCCACCCATTGTTCTAAACTGTCTACATGTTGCTAAGTCTAACAATTAGCAACTTATGTCCTCATTTTACTTTTTCTTATTTGCTATTTTTGGCATGTATGTGTTTCCTTCTTCTAAACAACCTGTTTTTCTTTGGCTCTAATTCACCAAAGTTTCCAGATTTTTTCTCAGATCTCTGACCTGCTTTGTCCCTCTCATTGGCTGTATTCTTTAGTCACCTGGAAGTTTGACCACCAGAATGGCCCAGGGATCTTTTAGAACTTCTCAGTTTATATTACCTATCATCTTTTCTACCCCTTAGTTATACAGCCAAAATAACTAGTGGGTCTTTAAAAATGAATGTGTCCTTTCACATAATTTCTTCATCCAGATTGCACCAACAGTTTTACATCTCACCTTGAATAAAAGCCCATTTCTTCACTAAGCTAAAATCTGAGTTGAAATACCCAGTCTGTCTCCAGGAAGGAACCATGTAGTCAACCAGTTAGAGTAGTTCACCGAAAGGGAACTGGAGAACAAGGTTAAACATTAGAGTGTACATTACTCAATTGATAAAGGTGGATGAGTAGAAGGCAGGCAGGATATTATTGATGCTTTGAGGAGATTAGGTGGAAAGTGGTTCTATAAGTGACACTGGTGAAGAAGGCTAGAATGTCCATGAGGAGTGGTATCTGTAGCCATGCCAATAGACTTTGATGTTCAAGATACAAGACATATGTGCAAACTGTTGTTGCTGAATTACATAAAACACTGGATATCAGTCACCCAAATGTAGGATCCCTCACCTAACTTCTAGTCCTCAGCCATTTTTTAACCTAGAGGTCAACATATAAAAAGCAAATCTTTTGCCCTTGAGGAGGGACTCTGAAATGCCTCTTGAAAACACCTGAGAAGTGTTTCTAATTTTTAAACTGGAGAGATGGCAGTTTGATAGGGTATTTGCAGACTAAAACTGAATGTGCAGATGTTTTTTCACAGCTGTTGGACGCAGCCTGAGAAAACACTGAGACTGAAGACCCCACCTAGAGACACACAAGATCACTCAGAATTGACTTATCCTCAACAGTTTTTCACTACTAACTTCATGGATATAAGGAACACACTGTGGTCACGTTTCTGGTCCTGACTGCGTAGTCAGGATAGACATGTAGCACACTCACGGGGTTCTGTGGCATGTAGGTAAAAAGCCACACAAGTGGGAAGATCAGGAATAAGGAGGTTTGAAACTACCATAAGCCTCTTCCTCCATCCACCAAGAGTCAAGGTAAACCAGAAGCAGCACTGCAGACTGGCTGGGATTACAGAGCTAAAAGACGCCTTGGAAGGAGAACTGGTCCTCGTGCTCTCTGCACTCCAGCCTTGTGACCACATGTGTGTGTGTAAGGCTCAGATGGGCTGGACTCAGAGATTTCTGCAGAGGCATCTAGATCTGTACTCATCCGTGGGTTCATCCACTAACACTCACAGCTGAGTGTGCCATTTGGGGGGGCACAGTTGGAGGATTTGGGTCACTGGGGGTGCATCTTTGGAGGGTGTTTTCTCTCTTTCTTGTGCTCTTATCCCTGGGCTCTCTGGAGTGAGTGGTTTTGCTCCACCATTCCATTTTACAGTGATGTTCCTGCCTTGAAACCAGGCAAAACTTGGACTGAAACTTCTGAAATTGAAACCTACTCTTCCTTAGGTTGATGGTATCAGACATTTATCCCAGCAATGGGAAAGTCAACCAATTCACCCTCCAAAACCTAACTGGATTCTGCACAGTGACAGCTCTCGACTCCTGAAAGCATAAGCAGATGGTAATTCCGATCACAGTTGTAGTGTTGTTCCCCTCTCCGTAGCAGAACAGACTGTCACAACAGCTTCAGAAACTTGGCATGTGACTGTGGGCTGGGTGAACATTTGCTATCAGTCCCTCTCAGGAAAGACGATCAAAATAGTTCCCCTATCCATAGGAGACAGCAGTTCACACTCACTAGCTTACCCCAGGGCTATGCTAATTGTGCACTCTATTACCATGTGCTCCAGGAGGACCTTGATTGATTTGATATTTTGCAAAAATTTGCAGACATCGCACTGATCCACTCTACTGCATTGATGACATTGTGCTTACTGAAACTAGTGTGCAGAAACAGAAAGAAAAGTCATCTGCACTCTTGGATGTCCTTGTAAGGGAAATGAGTTGCAAAGTCTGAGACATCAGTTTGAGAAAGAACCAGGACTTCTTTTAGACCATCACCTTGCTTTGAAATTGATCGAGCTATGTTACAGCAGAATGATTGTTTTGAAGTAAGAAAAGAGGGGTTGACCGAACCTGAAATTTGAGGCATCATTACCTCTTTTTATAAGACACTGCCTACCATTTAATAAATACAAATTTACCTACTTGTTTCATGGCATAAAAGCTTTGCAGTTTTTCCAGGAGTCCATTATAGTTCTATCCAAAATATCCCTCAAAGGTCCCACACATTCAGCTGCAATGTTTGGAAGGCAACTGGATTCTGAGGGCTCTACTTTCATCCTTGGATTAAATGTGAGGTCACACTTGATAGCATGATTGAAAAGTGGTAGAAGCAGGGGCCAGGGCCTTGTGGGAAGAGGGAATCATGGGATAGTGACCTTTGGGCATCTCTTATCCCTGGTGCCCTCCTTGCTCTCTGCTTCCCACTGAGTGGAGTGCGACCTTCCTCTGCCAATCCTTCTGTACACTGAAACCTCCAAAAGTGTCAGATACAATAGACCATTCCTTCCATATGTGTCCCCCTCGGGTACCTGGTCAGAGCAACAAAGAGTGGATAGATGCAGTGACCACAGAAGGGGTCTCTATACTAGTGTGGGGCATCATTACCTCCTCTGCCATTCAGGGCAGGCTACTTGAAGGATTCTGTGTATCTAGCTGCTTCTTGGGTTGATGATAAGTTCCTTGAGTGGCAGGGAACTATTAAAAACAGTCTCTCTTGGGAGGCTTCATGATGCAAATAGAAAGAAAAAGAGTACCTTGTCATGGGACATCAAGTAACCAGAGGGCAGGAATTGACCATCACAACCAGCCTATTTTTAAATTCATCAGACCAAAAATTCAAGTCACGGGAGGGGCTTTTTCAGCACTGCCTCTGCACACTGAGAGAGTGTAAGGAAATCACACAAGCAGGTGACTCTCATTTCCTGCCACCTGATTTTCTTGCATTTTTTACTCAGCCCAAGCATATGAACTGATGGGGAATTTTCTCACAGCAGGCTAGTAGAAAGAAAATAAAATCACATCTAACTCGTGGATGATTTAGCTCCACATGCAGTTTGAGTTGACAATAGCCTGATGTTCCAGGGTAATGCAAAGTAGTGATGGTAAATGGGCGGAGAAGTGAGCAACATATGGAGCTATGTCCTTCATTGGAGAAATTGTGGTCTGAAGTTAAACTTATACTTGGGAATTGGTCAACAGTTTGAATGTTTCTAGACTGCTGAAGGAAATAGTACTAGGAAACATTAATTTCCCTAAGCTCTCTCAG
>PVJX010016549.1:20760-40095 GCA_004027295.1 Dolichotis patagonum | reverse complement strand
GAAAGAAAGTCCATTGTAAGGTACTTGAGACCCTTCACCATAAAATCAGTCTTTTTTTCCTGTGTTATGTGGTAGGTTGTATGACTGTTAGGATTGTTACCAGCTTATCCTGGCCTCATAATATAACTGGTTTCAAAAGTGTAATTTGAAAATTGTTTTGTTCTGTGAAAATAGCCTTCCAAAAGTAAACCATCACTAACTTGTTATTACACTAATAATTTGATAATTTGATATTTTGGTAACAATACAATTATTTCTGTGTTCCTAAACAGTATAGAATATTTATTATCTTGAGCACATGTTGAAAAACTAAAAACTTATACCCCTGTTAAAAAATAAATTAATTAATTCAATTAAATTAAAAGAATAGGGAACCAAAGTAAAAATAGATAAGAGAGACCATCGAAACTAAAGACTTTTAGATAACAAATGATTAAGAGGTGAAAAAACTCTAATGTCTATTGCTAGAGGAATGAAAAAGTAAGATGCAGTGCATACATACAATAGAATATTATTCATCTTTAGAAAGGAAGGAAATTTTGAACTATGTTGCAAGAATAAACCTGAAACCATTTTGTTAGGTGAATAAACCCAAGCACAAAGGACTAATATAAGGCAGCACTTGAGGTACTTAGAATAGGAAGATGCAAAGAAAAGCAAGTACAATGTTCCAGTGACTAAGATGAAGAAAGAATGAAGATTTATTTTTTAATGTCTAGAGTCTGGGACAAAAATAAGTTTAGAAAGAAATATTGATAATGATTACATAATATTGTGAATATAATTAATGTCACTGACATGTGCACTTACAAAGAATAAAATACTAAATTTTAGGTACATTCTATCACAAAAAATATCAAAAATCAAGTTTATTTAAATTGACCATTTGAAAACACTTTCTTATGCCACACACTTAAAATTATCCCACTACATTTTAGGAAGTGTAAAAGCTAGATTAAGTGGAGGTCAAGACATATCTTTTCATATTAGACTGAATGTTGACACGGAATATTCATTACCTAGACACGGAACACAGCACCAAGAGAATGCAGATCTATTATTTCTTAGTAGTGCTCAGAATTAAAACAGACTTTTCTTTAAACCTCAACATCTGTCGCACAGATTCTCTTATGTATCTTTTCTCATTACAAAAACACACAAACACGCATGCATACACCCTTCCTGCTATACCAGAGAAAGTGCCTTCCAACACTAAAGATTCACTTATGTGTGCTCACTCTGAGAGAGATAACCACAGACCTAAAAATGGGCACCCTCTCCCCAGCTTCTGCACCTAAGAGCCTTAGTTGAGCTCTCTATAGGTGTCTTCCTCCATTTGCTCCGGTGGTGTGACCCCCACCTATATTGTAGAATGTTTCTTTAGCCAAATCCTTATATTTTAGTTTTGAGTTTAAAAAATGTTGTTAGTCACCTTGCCTCAAACTCAGACTGATTTCTTTTGCTTCTCCTCTAGTTACTTCTTACCTGTCTGCTATTACCAAGAGGCAAGTTTTCCCAGACCTCTTTCTCCTCAGGACTTGTTCCCCTCTGCAAAGAGGAGATCACACTGATGTAAGTATCAATCACTCTGTGCTGTTTTTTTTTTATAAACACATGACTAGAATGCATAGTTTGACACTTAACATTTCTTCATCTTGCATTGATATGATCCAATATCTGACTGAAAAGTTTTCTGAATCTGGTTGAAGCAAACATTTTAATTACACTTATTTAAGGCTCCTCAGAACTCATTACATCATTTGCAAAATATTGGCTTGAAAAAGCAATCATAAATATTTATAAGCTATAATTCCAAGATAAAAAATATGGCAGCATTTAGCACTGCTTTTAATGCCACACTATCTTCTCCATCACTGCAGATCCAAATATTTCACTATTTGACCATATCCTAGGTGCTGGGTGTTTATTATGATTGAAAACTCTTAAAGGTTCACCATCACTGCTCTTGGGTATCATGCTTTAAGTTTATATCACAAAACATCACAATCAGCCAGTCACTGTGTTGTACCTCTGTAATCTCAGCACATAGGAGACTGAAGCAAAAGGGTAATCACTAATTTGAGGCCAGTCTGGGCTTCATAGTCTAAGACCACCCTGGGCATCATTGTGAGCTCAAAACCAGTCTGAACTACATAGTGTGAACTTCTCTAAAAAACCAAAACAAACCAAATTTTTAAAAAATTGCAATTATTTTGGATATTTTAGAATGGACTTCAGGATGATATTATAAAGGACTTTTTCCCCTTTGGATGTGTAATAGGAATGTTTAGCTTTAGATCAGTGTATTATGATTTAAACCTGAGATCTCATTATTTGTGTATTTAAACTTTTATACATGGTTTGTAGTTAATCTTGATCATATATTTGAGTTATATATAGGATAACTATATAACTTTCTGTTCAAGTGCTGGACACTTTTAAGAATGAAAGAGATTTCTATTAATAATTATGTCAAGACAACTGACATAAACCAGACCTGTCCTGGGAAAACTAAAATGTGTCACCTGGTCATTTATCACATCTGGAACAGGTTCCTTTTCTATGAGAAGCGGTATAACTTTACACTAAATTACAGAGATTTCTCATATAACTTGTCTTTCTAGAAAAATGATGAGAACAAATGAAAACTTCATGCAACACATTGCCTGGCTTTTTATTATACTATATTATATTAGGTAAGTGCAAATATTTTACTGATGGGAATGATAGGTACATATGAGTTTATAATACTTTACTAAGAAAATATTTACTGAGGAGTTCTAAGATCACAATTTGCAATTAAAATCATGGGGTAAATATATTGTTACTTGCTAGAAAGGCGTTCAAATGAGTGGAAAGTTACTGTGTGCCATTAGCACTTCTGAGTTAGGCTTGCAAGTTAAGCAATAAAGGAGCTACTCAAATGGGCTACAAGGCATTTTGGTGACCACATTTTGGGGTGACATAGTTGCTTCTGTTAAGATAATTACTTCCAATGGAGGACTTTTTATAAATTGCACTGTAGTAGAGCTATTTACAAAGTAATTACTCCAGAAAAATGAACTTTTAAAACTACGTATGTACATGCACTAAGTCACCTCATACCGCTGTGAGAGTGCGGAGCGTGTAGGACCCCATAAACAAGCCGGGTGAAAGGTAATTCCCAAACACTGCGTACTCCTAACGTACTCCGCAGTTATGGAGGTGGAGATGTGAAGCAGGACTGAAGCTCACGTTAAGGATAGACATATGTTCAACAGCCCTGCAACTCTGTCTCTCAGACAGAAAGCTACAAGTGCCCTTACTTGCCTCTCTCTTCCACATGAAGCACTCAGTTCCAGGGACAGTGCTCACACAGGTTTATAGGAGAATCTCCACTAACACAGGAGGCAACAGGAGATTAGGAATGCCTGCGGTATTGTGCAACTGTGGGATTCACTGATCAGCAAGCCCCTGATTCTACGCAAGTTCTAATCCCTAACTTGTCTCAACCACTAGCTACGTTGGCATCCTGATGATCCCTCCTATGACTGTGCCTAATTTCCCAAGTAGTTCTAAATAAATAAGGTAAATATATTTACTGAAACATTTGAAGACTACAGTACTTAAGTAAAAATGATTTTCTTATCACATAGCTGAGAGTTTTGAGGATGGGTAAGAAGGAAGGAATAGGTAGGAAGAAACCAATCTTCTCTGGTTTCCCTTTCTTCCTAGCTGTATGTATTCACCATTTAATCCAAATCCTGCTTGTTTTCACAGGCATCTTGGGCATTTGGGTTTAGAGGATGTGATGGATGACACATTGTATTAACTTGAGAAGTCTAGAAGCTTACCTGAGTGCCTCAGCAGCTCTACATCCCGGAGTATAGAGGGCCAGCCATTACCACTCTAGGATGTTATTCACTGTGTCATTTTGAGAAGTTTAGAGTTCAACTAACTCATTCAGCAGGGGCCAGGGTGCTTAATTTGTAAACATCATCATACTGTGCGAGAGGAGGGCACCAAGGTGCTGTGAGTGCCCATGGGGCATAGGCTGCTTACAATATAAGGGAGAAAAAGACGCTTGCCCTCCCCTCCCTTTTTTTTCTTGCTGCTTTTGCAGTCTTCTGCTGCATGGAAGTGTTGCCCTTGTGCCATGCCACCCTGCTTGGAGCCAGCTGATTGTGAACTGAAACCTCCACAAACTGTGAGTTAAATAAACCTTTCCTTCCTTCATTTTGGGTGTCAAGTACTTTGTCTCAGCAATGAGAGAAAAGTAACTAAGACACAGGACAAAGGAAAGGAGTTGTTGAAGGAAGAAAACAAATAAGAATCAGGCATACCCATTGGTGATACGTATAAAATCTCAAATTCTTATACCATTTATAACTAACTGTAATTACCTAAGATCTATAGATGAGGGATATCTCATTTGTTTATTGCTGCATAATAAACTACCTCTGATGACTGAGACTTTTTTTTTCACCATTAATTGAACTCAGGGCCTCACATTTTCCAGGAAAGTCTGTGTACTATCTGGACCCAGTCAAGTAGTTTCCTGACCCATTTGGTGATGACTGAGCTTGCTCATGTGACTGCACCCCAGTTGGCTTCACTAATATGTCCGGTCTGGTGTGTCAAATGGGATGGCTAGAACCAGGCTCAGAGTGTGTCATTGTGTACCTCAACGTAATTGGAATTCTTAAATGGTGACAGCCAGGACTCAGAAGGAAGAAAAGAGGGAGGGAGACATGGAAGGAGGGAGTAATAAAGAGAGAAATAGAGAAAGAAAGACAGGTCCCACCTGAGACCTTAAAATGTGGTCCTTAAACTAGCATTGCATCTATTCCGTCATAATCTATTAATCTTAACAAGTCACAAAGCTGGCTTTGTGTAAACAGAAGAGCTGGCTTTGTGTAAACAGATGTAAACAGAAGAGAATGAGATTCCACCTTTGGATAAGATGAACAGCATCTTGTCTGTACAGTTAGTAAATACTGTTGGAACCCTTTTGGAAATAATCTAAAGAAATTAAGTTTTAAATTATTTTTTACTTTTTCAGTTGCAGGTACTGTAGCAATGAGAACCTTCTACAAAGGTATTTTTCTATTGTTGATGGTGTATCTTCAGGGTAAATCATAAGTAGGAATGTTGGGATAAAAACAGGGTGTTTGCATGGCTTTATTAGGTACTGCCAGATTCCCCTGCTATAGTTTGAATATGGTTTTCCCCCTAAACTCAAGCTGATATTTAATCCCCATCGTGAGGTATTAAGAAGGCAGAAATATCACCTATGACATATGCAAGGGGGAGCCTTTCAGAGGCACTGAAGGTTAGATAAGGGCATTAGGGTGGAGCCCCCCAGATTGAAATCTATAGGTTTGTAAGAAGAGGGAGAGGAGCAGAACATGCACATGTATACACACAGGGATTCTCTGTCTCCCTCTGTCTGTCTGTCTCTCTGTCTGTCTGTCTCTTTTTTTATTTCTTTCTCTCTCCCTCTCTCTCTCCCTCTCTCTCTCGTCTTGTGGCTCCCTATGCTACCTTCAACTCTGCCAACAAACAGGCCACCACCAAATGAGACCCCTTGAACTCCACATTGAAACTGTGACCCTGAAGCCTAGAAAGAAGAGCTGTTAGGTTCCTTCCTTAATCCTAAAACTGCTGTCACTGTCTCTACAGATATCAGTATGTCTCTACAGATACAAATATGTCAGTATGTCATACAAATCTTAAGCAGCATTTCAGATAACTTTTTCAGCAAATTTTGCCACTGGAAAGAGTTTATTCTAATATCACAGTATAAAATAGTTTCCTATGGAATTAAGCAAACTAAATTTCTAAGCCAGTTTCTTTTGCCACTTGGTGTGCTTCCAAATTATTTTTATCTTCTATCAGTTAGTGGGTGTTTAAAAATATTAGTCTGTGAAAATCACACAGTCCATAAAGTACAGAAAGTGATTTGGCTAAAAAAAGAATAGCAACTTGTATGAATACGCTTGAATAACTTCTTGTTTTAGGTAGACCACACTAATGTTCCAGTCTCTATATAGTGATATTCAAGACATGGTAATAATTACTTCAAATAGTATTTTTAGGAATATAAATGACAATATATAGAAATACTATATATACATTTGAAGTTTTCATTACTAACCCAAGTTAAATGAATAGACATTTTTAGGGACAAATTCTCATTTTCTTTGTTTTCCTTATGAGAATGAAGGTTGCCAAATAAGATTAGCAAGTAAGGTGTTTTCTCTTGCTTTTTATAAAATTTAGGTAATATGCATTATTATAGGGATTGCGCAAAATTAACATTTTCAAAATGTTGAGTAGGTGGCTTATTTTTGAGGAAGAGATTTTATTGTCTATAATTGTATTGGATACTAGAATGGTAAAAATAAGGGGACATTAAAGTCATCTAGTTTGTAACTTGGAGTAGCTACTGTTCCAAGACTTGTTCTTTGTCTGATGTGACCCTGGACACCTCTCCATCACCCCATACTACTCCACTCACTGATTCTGTGCCTTTCCTTTGTCGTGTAAGAAACCTCAATTTGAATATCACAGGAGAAAAGAAGCTGAAATATCAGATAATTTGGGAGTGTAGGGAGGCATGCTTAACCATAAATCGAGCTTTTATAACTGACTTAACATATCCAAACCTAAGTGTAAGTGGGGTACTATGTCATTTAAAAACTGTCATGCTTTAGAATTTTATTTTGTTCTCTAGAAAATGACAGAACACCATAATTTTATCCCTAAGCCTGTCAACGTGCCCAGATTCTGATTTAATGACTTTAAAATAACAACTGAATTGAACTGTGAGTAGGTTTGAAATTATTTCTTTTATTTGATTGCATTAGAGTGTGCCTAGCAACATATATGTAACACACTAGTGAAGTAAATTCTGCTCAGACTAACAGCTTAAATCCTTTTTGTTGTTTTTTGTACCGGGAATCAAACTTAGGGCCTCGCACTTGCCAGACAGGCACTGTGCTATTGAGCTGTTTCTCTGGCCCTAATGACTTAAATGTGTTCTTCTTATGTACTTTCACATATATTACTCTCATTAGCACAGAAGATGTTATACGTTCCTCTTTATTACTGAACTAAAAACAATAAAATTATATTCAATGAAGTTTGTATTGTCTAGCTACAGAAACTTACATATTAACCTCTCCAAAACTTTAAGGAAATATTATTTTCATCTCTAAAAGTATGCCTCATATAATCAGAATGTGCAAGTAAAGACCCAACACTTTGAAAGTAAATGTAACTGTTTTTCACTGAACTAAAAAAAAGCTCTTTCATAGAAATATTACTAACATGATCAGCTAAGCACATGCCAAATATTGTATTTTCTAATGATCAGGTTATCCAATCTCTTCCTGAAGTTTCATGACTTTCATAATAAAAATGGAAAGTGTTTGCTGCTAATGAGTGGCATTTTGAATACTATCAAGTAATCTCCAGCTCTTTGTATTCTGCAATTCCCTAAAATACTATTTTTGTTGGTGCTCTCAGTTCCAACTCAACTTTTCATTCATTCATTCATTTATTCATTCAATAACTGCTTATTGCAAAACTAGTATGTAAAAAGTAATATTGGTATGCAACCATTATCACTGTTGTACTTACTATTAATCTAGAAGACAGAGAAAAATAAATGGTCACTTTATTAGCAACAGAAACAATGAACTGCAGTTATTTCTGCTTCTAGAAGTGGACGGCATAATTTCCATGAGTGGAAAAAATAAAGCTCTCTGCTTTTTCCTTTCACTCATATGGACAGGGGTATGTTAAAAGAAGAACCTGAAATACCAAAGCTTTGGTGCTACTTTTGCTGCTAAAGATAAAAGTCCAAAATGATTGATTTTTTCAGTACATTATATTACTTTATCTCTGACAATACAAAGGAAACCCCTCAGCCATGTAGGAGATGGAGGAAAACACTGCTGTGTGTGAGAATCAAAAGAAAAGATGGTTCGTTTCAAGGACTGGCAGACGAGGCTGTTTATATCAAACTTCCCATGAAGAGAAACTATAAAACTAGGTTAAAATATATAGGCACATTGCTAAGGAGAAAAAATAACCCAGACGGAAAGAACTTAGCATTTGAGGATGATTTTTCTCCGATGCTTGTGCCAAATCTGGAATGGCCACTTAGGCTAAGAACCTGACCATTGTTTTAAAATGATGCGTGGAACTGCAAGATGAAGAAAATGGATTTCAGAGCTATCAGTTAAGAGTGATTTTAATCCAACTCAATAGATTTCTGAAGAAATGCTGACCTACAAGTTCAGGGGGAAAAAAATACGTAAAACCCAGTTTTGAATTACTTGCATTTCTGACTGGGCTCGGACTTACAGGTGCTACAAGTACCTGTGAAATAGCCGTGAGCCAGAAACAAACATCATTTCTTTCTGGAAAAAGGTAACTTTGCCAAAAGCCTCAACTCAACCTTAAGTTCTTTTCCTATATCATGCCCCACACTCAATCAAAATATAAAGAATGTAAGAAAATAAGATCGTATCAATGGAAACTGAACAAAACAACAGGATATACACTCCTACCCATAAAGGACTGAGTCAGTAAAAGAAGACCTTACTGACTGAAAAAATTTTGATTAGTGAGTTCAGTGAGTTAAAATATATAATTAAATTTTGGCAAACTGTTAAATGCTCTAAAAGCTCTAAAAGGGAGCCAAATGCAGATTCAAAACTCAAAAATTAAAACTCATTAATGGGACATAATACAATTTTGGACATAACTGAAGATAGATTCAGTAAACTGAAAAACCAGTGATATTAAAACATGCAAACAGCCGCACAGAGAATAAAATTAGAGAAAAATTAAGGTAATATTGAAGAACCATGTGTGACTATAATGAAAATATCGTAGTTGTGTATAATTGGAATTATAGGTTGAAAAGAAAGAAAATGATCCAGAAGTACAATTTGAAGGAAATGACTGAAAATATTATAAATCTTAGATGTTATTAAATCATAGTTTCAAGATGTACTGTACTTCAAATTCTACCTAGAAAAATATACCTGGACACACACAAACACACACTCACAGTTAGACCTTGCATTATTTTCCAACTTTATTGTCACAGAATAAGTAACTCAGAACAACAAAAATGTATTTTGTATGGTTCTGAAGACCAGTAGTTCAGGATGAAGATACTGGCTGGGCTGTGTTCTCACGGAGGGCTCTAGGGATGAACACTTACTTGCTCTTTACTGCATTCTGGTGTCTGCTAGAATTATATAATGTTTCTTCTATTGCAACTGAAGCTGCACAGACCTTCACTCTGCATATAACCTTCTCGCTGTCTCTGTGTGTCCTTCTTTGTCTCTTGTAAATGCATTCACATTGGGATTAGGATCTACTCTGTTGCAATGTGATCTCATCTTGATTCTCACTGCAATTACTTTGAAAAATACCCTATTTCCAAATAATGTCACAACCTGAATTCTTGATAGACACGAATTCTGGAAAAGACACTATTAAACTTTAAGTATATAGTAATAAAATCAGTGAAAATAAAGAACAAAAGACAATTAGTTCCAAGTTTTCATAGAAAACAAGACAGCTTACCTTCCAAATAGAAATACAAGACTGAGAGCTGACTTTTCAAGACAAAAGAAGACAGAACATGGAATTACACTTTTATAGTGCTTAAGGAAAACTATTTCTTAATGTAAGCATTGTTACACTAGTTATATAATATCATTTAAAACAGAGAATATTTATCTGGTTGAAACATGATATTTCAGAAAAAAATCTAACATTATAAACAAGTATCTTCCCAAAAAAGACTATAATATGTGTTCCTAACTAGAAGAAAATTAGTTCATATGGAAGGTCAATCTTTCAGGAACAGATAAACAGCAAAATTATATTGGTAAATTTAAATAAATACTAACTATATAATACAATAATAATTTTTCAAGATATTTGAAAGGATGCACAAATAGACATGTGTGTACATGTGCATACATAATGGATTTAAAAATATGAAAACAGAGCTGGAGATGTAGCTTAGTGGTAGTTCACTTGCTTGCAATGCGCAAGACCCTGGGTTTTATATTGGACACTGAAAAAATTAACATATCATCAAATATCAAAGTAGGCATTAAATAAAATATCACTAGTGTATTTTAAAAAGATAACTGATAACAACAAAGTAATTCATATGAAAAATAAATAATTAAAATTTATATGACTATAGAAACAATATTATTTTGAATATATTCAAAGTAAAAAATAGTCAGTGTGTCTCACTAAACATTTGTAATACAATTTTAGCCTATAACAAACAAAGAAAAACTAGAAAGTTTTAGTAAAATTAACCTTGCTGATCCACAGAAAACCACTCAAGTAATTGTAGAATGTCCATCCATATATACATATACACACATATAAATACACATACACAGACCATTTACAAAAATTAATCATTATCTTGCACATAATGTCTAAGCAGTTTCAAATAGGACTTTACACTGGAAACCTGAATAGTGTATTCTTTTGTCACAGTAAATTAAAGAAATAAATATAAAAAGGATTATTAAATCTTCAATCATTTCAAAATCGAACAAATTACTTCCAAATAATATGTCAAGGCAGAAGTCTTAATTAAAATTAGAGAGCTTTTGAATGAAATGAGCTTATTTTTCAGATTACTTCCTGAAGCTAGTATAATACTGATACAAAGACTGAAAAGTACAAAACAGAAAATCATAGATTAATTTCTCTTAAGAACATTAATTTTAAACCTCATCAAAAAGTTAACAAAACCAATAATACTTTGCAGAAAAGAACAAATAATATGTCATGTTGAAGTTGGGTTGATTTTCATAAATCAATGTTGGTGGCTTATTTAAATAGCAAATGTGGTTTATTTACCAAATTAACAAAATAGACCAAAATTCGTATTGTAATCTCTCATATGATAACTTCAGTTCTGCTTAAAGACTCATAGCATACTAGAAAGAGAGGAAGATAGCCTTACTTTTATAAATATTGTCTATATAAAAAGAAAAAGGAGGCCTCTGCCACCCCGGGAACCTCAGTGAGGCAAGTAGGAACAAACAAACCCTGCTCCTCACTTCTCCATCATCAGGGGAACCTAGGCAAGCCATACAGGAGGAGAGAAGTCACACCCATCACCTCTCTACCACCCTGGAAACCTTGAAAATGTCAAGACAAATTAGCAAAATGCAGTCTCAGACCTCCAGGCCACCCAGAACAAGGTCAGAAGACATAAACATAGAAGAAACTGGAAGTAAGACACCTGAGATTTCTGAAATGAAAGCAACTGGAGTAAAGAACCAACTCCATGAGGCCATAGAGGAAATTAGATCAGAAATAATCTCCCAGGTAATAAAAAAGAAATGACAAACATCATGAAATAATTTCTGAGCTTATATAAAGAAGACACAGTCAAAAACATAGAGGAGCATAGGAAAATGATGGAAATCTTGAATTAACAATATAGGAAAGAATTAAAATCCATGAAACAGATTCAAAGAGATAGCTAAGAAATTAAAATTTCCACTGAAAGCTGGCAAAACTGCTTGAACAAAACTGAAGATAGACTTTCAGACTTTGAAGGCAGGATTAGCTAACATTCACAAAAGGGAAGAGCTCTTTAACATAACAAGGAACCAGGATATAACAATTCAACAGCTACAAGATGATATAAAGAAAAACAATGTAAAATTGATACATATCAATAAAAAATCAGGAGTAAACACAAATGACATAGAAAGACTATTTGCAGAAGTAATAGCAAAATTTTTTTCAAACATGAGAAAAGAATCTTGCATACAGATAAGTGACACATACAGGACTCTAATTAGCCATAAACAAAATAAATCTACACAAGACATATAATAACCAAGATCCCAGAAATTCAGCAAAAGAACAGAATATAAAAAGCTGCTACAGAAAAGAAACAGATCACCTATAAAGGAAAGTGCATCAGAATCATGGCAGATTTCTCAACACAAACCATCAAGTCAAGGAGAACTTCAAGTGAACTATTTCAACTCCTGAAAGAAAACAAGTTGCAACCACATTGATGTACCCTGCAAAGCTATCAAAATTAATGGAGAAATAAGATTCTTCTATGGCAAAGAACAACTGAAGCAGTTCCTGACCACCAAACCTACCCTACAAAGAGTACTGAAAGATATTCTAGAAAGAGGTAAAAATGACCACCATTCCAGGAACAACAGAAAGAAACAACCAATCAAGGCATGCAATCAAACAGAGGGGAAAGGCAGGGAACCAAAAGCAAAAAGATAACATGACAAAGATAAGCCAATATATATCAGTTATAACTATTAATGCAAATGGCCTCAATTCACCAATACAAAAGAAACAGGCAGAGTGGATCATGAAACAAAATCTAACAATGTGCTATATAGAAGAAACGCACTTAACTCAAAAGGAAATTCATAGTTTAAAAGTTAAAAGATGGAAAACAATACTCCATGTGACAGGAACCCATAAAAAAGCAGGCATAGCTATTCTATTTGTAGACAATTTGAACTTGAAGCCAAGAATGATCCAAAGAGATAAAGAGAGTCACAACATGCTTGTTAGGGGAAATTTTCAAGAGGAAGAGATAACAATCATAAATATATATGCACCAAACACAGGAGCACACAACTATTTAAGACAAATATTAATAGACCTAAAAAGTCAAATAACCAATAACAAAATTGTAATGGGGGGGCCTCACCTCCCCATTGTCACAAAGTGCTTGATCAACTGGACAAAAAATCAGCAAAGAAATGAACACAACTAAACCAAACTTGTGAACAACTAGATTTAGTAAATTTTTATAGAGTGTTCCACCCAAACACATCAGAATACACATTTTTCTCAGCTACATATAGGATGTTCTCTAAAATAGACCATATACAAGGGCATAGAACATGCTTAAGTAAATGCAGAAAAAACTAAAATTATCCAATGCATGTTATCTGATCATAGCACAATGAAAATGGAATTTAATGACAAAAGAAGCCACAAAAACTCCATAACCACTGGAAATTAAATAACAGTCTCATGAATAACCAAGGGGTCAAAGATGAAATTTAAGAAGAAATTAAACAATATCTATAATCAAACAAAAATTCAAATACAACGTATAGGAACCTGTGGGACACAATGAAAGGAATCCTCAGAGGGAAATTTATAGCAGTGAATTCTCACATCAGGGAAATGAAAGAGGCAATATAAACAGCCTAATGTTGCACTTCAAGTTACTAGAATGAGAAGAGCAAGTGAAGCAAACAGTCCCAAGAAGAGAAAAAATTATAAAGATCAGAGCAGATATTAATGCAATTGAGACTAATAAAACAATACAAAAAATTAATGAATTAATGAAGGTTGGTTCTTTGAAAGAATAAATGAAATTGATAAACTCCTAGCAAACTTTATCAAAATAAAGTAAACAAAAATTCAGATTCGTGCAATAAGGAGTATAAATGAAGAAATCACCACAGAACCTGTGGAAATTTAGAAGATCATCAATACTTAGAAAATCTCCACTCTCATAGGATAGAAAGCATAGAAAATTGTAAATATTCTTAGAAACATATGAGTTACTGAAATTTGATCAAGAAGATACAAAAATTCTGAATAACCAAATATTAGGCCCTGTCTAGCTTTCTGAACAACTGTAGGAGGCACAGGAGATCCCATGGGCCTGACTAGGCCACAATTAGCCAACTCCTTTGAGCCTGGAGTGGAGGGCATGTGAGGTGATTTCCAGCATGCCTGCACTCACTTGGGGAGAGCTCTGGGCCATGGCCCCCAGTGGGTGGGAACTCGCCTAGCTTTCTGAACAACCATAGGAGGCACAGGAGATCTGGCCTGACTAGGCCACACCTAGTAACCTTCATTGAGCCACTGAAGCTGAGGATGCCCAAGGTGATTTCCAGCACCTTTGCATTGGCTCAGGGAGAGCTTTGGACAATCTCCCACAGAGGTTAGGACCCCACCCAGCTTTCTGAACAACCTTAGGAGGCACAAGAGATCCAGAATGCCTGACTAGGCCTAGCCACCTCCATTGAACCCCAGGAGCTGAGGGCTTGCAAGGTGAATTCCAGCATGCTTGCACTCCAGGAAAGCTTTGGACCATTGCTCCCAGTGGTTAGGAACCAGTGGTTAGGATCCTGCCCAGCACCCAGACCACCAGAGAACACACGTGAGGTCCCTGAAGGCCTGACTGGGCTATGCCCAGGGACCTCCAATCAGTCCTGAGGAGCTGTGGGTGCCAGAAGTGATTTCCACCACAGCTGTAGGAAGCTTTGAAACATTACTCAAAACCTGGAAATATAGGAAAATGAAAAAATGAAAGACCAAAATGCAATTTCTAATTTCCAGCCCATCCCAAGCAAGCCTAGGAGCCACGTACATAGAAGAAAATATAAGCCATATACCTGAAATGCCTGAAATGATATCAACTGAAATAAAGAAGCAACTCAGGGAATATATAAAGGAACTCAAACCAGAAATAATCTCCCAGGTAAAAGAAGAAACCATAAATGTAATGAAAGAAATGCTAAACACGTGTAAAGAAGACATAGTTAAAAAATTAGAGGAAAAAGAAAAAAGTTGGAAACCCTGAATGAACAATATATGAAACAAACAGAATGCATGAAGCAAAATCAAAGAGATATACAGGAAATCAAAAATTCCATTGAAGGTTGGCAAAACCACCTCAAAAAAAGTGAAGATAGAATTTTGGACCTTGAAGACAAGATTGCAGCTAGTGAACAGGAAAGGAAAGTTCCTTTAAAAATAACAAGGAACCAGAAAATAACAATTCAACAATTGCAAGATGATGCAAAGAAAAACAACATAAGATTGATAGAGATAAATGAAAAAGAAGAGGACAACACGAATGATATCTAGAGGCTATTTACAGAAGCAATAACTGAAAATTTCCAAAGCATGAGAATGGAAACTGTCATGTGGATCAGTGAAGCATATAGAACTCCAAATAGCCATAACCAAAATAAAACTACACCCAGACATACAATAATCACAATCCGAGAAATCTAATATAAAAACAGACTACTGAAAACTGTTAGAGAGAAAAGACAGATCACCTATAAAGGAAAACCTATCAGAATCACAGCAGACTTCTCAACACAAAAAATGAAATCAAGAAGAACATGGAGTGAAGTATTTCAGATCCTAAAGGAAAACGACTTCCAACCCAGACTGATGTACCCTGGAAAACTGTCCTTCAAAATGGATTGAGAAATAAGATACTTCCATGACAAAGCACAGCTGAATAATTTCATGATTAACAAACCAACCCTGCAAAGAACATTGAAAGACATTCTAGATAGACATAGGAAAAAACCACTAAGCAAGGCAGACAATTAAACAGAGTAGGAAGGTAAAAAAGCAACAGCAGAAAGATAACATGCCAAAAATTAACCAATATATATCAGTTATAACCATTAATGTAAATGGCCTCAATTCACCAATTAAAAGAAACAGACTGGCAGAATGGATCAAGAAACAATATCCAATGAAATGCTGTCTACAGGAAACCCATCTAACCAAAAAGGAAACTCAGAGACTGAAAGTCAAAGGATGGAAAAAAATACTCCATGCAACAAGAACCCAAAAAAAGCAGGAGTACTTATTCTGTTTGCAGACAACGTGAACTTCAAACCAAGAATGATCCAAAGAGATAAAGAAGGTCACTACATACTAGTTAGGGAACATCAAGAGGAAGAGATAACAATCTTAAATATATATGCACCAAATTCAGGAGCCCCCAGCTATACAAAACAAATATTAACATAAATGAAAAATCAAATTACCAATAACATAATTATAATAGGAGATCTTAATATGCCATTGACACAAAGGGACAGATCAACTAGACAGAAAATCAGTAAAGAAATAACAGAACTGAATTATGCCTGTGAACAAATAGACTTGATAGAAGTATACAGACTGTTCCACCAACAATATTAGATAATACATTCTTTTCAGCAGTACATGGAACATTCTCTAAAATAGACCATACAGTAGCTGACAGATTATACTTAAGTAAATGCAAAAGAAATGAAATTATCCCATGAATTTTATCAGATCATAGCACCATGAAACAAGAAATTAATGATAAAAGAAACTGCAAAAACCCCACAAACACATGGAAATTGAATAATACACTCCTGAGAAATCAGTGGGTCATAGAGGAAATTAAAGAAGAAATTAAACAATATCTGTGAGCAAATGAAAATACAAACACAACTTACCAGGGTGTGGTAAGTTGCAATGAAACTTACAGGGTGCAATGAAAGTGGTCCTCAGAGAGAAATTTATAGTGGTGAATCCCCACATCAAGAACACAGAATGAACACAAACAAAGAGCCTCAAACATCTAGAAAAAAGAAGAGCAAGTCAATCCCAAAGCCAAATGAAGGGAGAAAATTATAAAGATCAGAGCAGAAATTAATGCAATAGAGACTAAGAAAACAATCCAAAGAATCAATGAATCAGAGAGTTGGTTCTTTGAAATAATAAATAAAATTCATAAGCCCCTAGCCAACCTTATTTTAAAAAGGAAAGAAAAATCTCAAATTCATGCAATATGGAATTAAAAGGGTGAAATCACTATTGACTGTGGAAATACAGAAAATCATCAACACCTATTTTGAAAACCTCTACTCTCATGTTCAATAACAGATAAGAAATGGACAGATTACTAGAAACATATGAAATACCAAAGCTGGGTCAAGAAGATATAAAATTTCTGAATAACAGAATTTCTATTAATGAAATTAAAAATGTAATTAAATCCTTACCAACAAAGAAGAGTCCAGCCCCAGACGGATTCACTGCAGAGTTCTACAACAAATCCAAAGAAGACTTAATGCCGACACTCCTCAAACTCTTACATGAAATTGAAAGGGAAGCAATTCTCCCTAAGTCATTCCTGGAAGCAAATATTACTCTACTACCAAAACCTGAGAAAGACCCAACTAAAAAAGAGAACTACAGGCCAATCTCCCTAATGAACATAGATGCAAAAATTCTCAATAAAATATTGGCAAACAGAATGCAGCAAATCATCGAGAAGATTATACACCACGACCAAGTGGGATTCATCCCAGGAATGCAGGGATGGTTCAACATACATAAATCAATAAATGTAATCCACCATATCAATAGAGCCAAAAATAAGTACCACATGATCATCTCTATAGATCCAGAAAAAGCTTTTGATAAAGTCCAATGCTTACGCATGATAAGAACCTTACAGAAAATTGGAATAGATGGTCTTCACCTCAATATGATAAAGGCAATCTATGACAAACCAACAGTCAGCATCATATTAAATGGCCATAAACTGAAAGACTTTACCTTAAAATCAGGCACAAAACAAGGATGTCCATTATCACCACTCCTATTCAAATTAGTGCTTGAAATACCAGCCAGAACAATTAGACAATAGAGAGAAATAGAAGGAATAAGGATAGGAAAAGAAGAAGTTAAATTATCATTAGTTGCACTTGACATGATACTCTACATAGAACCCCCAAAACTCCATTGAAAGACCCCTAGATATAATAGATAAATTTAATAATGTAGCTCAATACAAAGTCAACAATCAAAAATCAATAGCATTCCTATACACTAACAACAAAATCACTGAGAGAGAAATAGGAGAAACCACAACCATCACAATAGCATCCAAAAAAATGAAATACTTAGGAATTAATCTAATGAAAAAAGTAAGAGATCTATTCAAGGAAAATTATAATGCCCTGAAAAAAGAAATCATAGAGAACCTCAGAAAATGGAAAGACATTCCTTGTTCATGGATAGGAAGAATAAATATTGTGAAAATGGCCATTATCCCAAAATTGTTATACATATTTAATGTAATCCCTATCAAAATACCACTAGCATACCTCATAGATCTACAGAAGTCACTCCCAAAATTCATCTGGAACAGAAGAGACCTAGAATAGCAAAGGCAATTCTAAGCAACAAAGGCAAGGTAGGAGGCATCACAATTCCTGACTTGAAGTTATACTACAAAGCTACTGTAATAAAATCAGCATGGTACTGGAATAAAAACAGACCTGAAGATCAATGGAACAGATTTTAATATAAAACTGCTACTACAAACACACTCAGCCACCTTACCTTTGACATAGGGGCCAAACACGTCCACTGGAAGAAAGATAGTCTCTTTAATAAATGGCACTGGAAAAATTGGCTCTCCATATGCCAAAAACTAAAACTAGACCCATGCCTATCACTATGTACTAAAGTCTAAATGGATCAAATATCTAAATATTAAACCAGAAACACTAAATCTGTTGGAACACAAAGTAGGTAAAAATCTTGAAGATATAGGGGTAGGAAGAGAATTCATGAACAAGAATCAAACCACACAGGAAATACTTCCCAGAATCAGTAACTGGGATCACAGCTTATTTAAGAGTTCTGCATGTCAAAAGAAATCTCCAGCATAGGAAAAAAGAAACCCACAAATTGGAAAAAAATCTCAGTGAACTGTCCCTCAGACAAAGGACTTCTCTCTAGAACACAAAGAATTTTAAAAAAATCAGACCCCCCAAAATTCAAAGACCCAATCCAAAAATGGGTATCTGAGATGAACACACAGTTTTCAGATGAAGAAATTCAAATGGCAAATAAATACATTTAAAAAATGTTCTGCATCATTAGTCATTAAAGAAATGCAAATTAAAACCACACTAAGATTCCATCTCACTACAGAAAGACTGTCTAGGATAAAGAAAACTACCAACCACAAATGCTGGAGATGCTGCAGGGGAAAAAGAAACTCTTCTGCACTGTTGGTGGGAGTGAAGACTCTTGCAAGCACTGTGGAGGTCAGTCTGGAGGTTCCTCAAAAAGCGGGGATTGGAAGTCCCATTTGACCTAGCTATTCCACTTCTAAAAGTATTACCAGAAGAGCTGATATATGTGCTACCCATGTTTATAGCAGCACAATTTGTAATAGCCAGATCTTGGAAACAACCTAAGTGCCCATCAACTGAGGAATGAATAAAAAAGATGTGGTATTTTTTACCTCCAAAAACTTCCAGCTCGGGCTGGGGATTTAGCTCAGTGGCTTAAGCATCTGCCTGGCAAGTGCAAGGTCGTGAGTTCAATCCCCAGTACCAAAAAAAAAAAAAAAAAAAACCTTCCAGCTCCACCAAAGCTGATCCATGTGACATGGATGACGAGAAACTCAAAAACAAAACAACAGAATTATATAAGGTGATTAAAAAGGAAATCACAACAACAAAACAGATCAATAAG